>ONZH01007367.1:0-197500 GCA_900303285.1 Rhinella marina
TTATAGTAGTATATTCTTGTACATAGGGCAGTATTATAGTAGTTATCTTGTACATAGGAGCAGTATTATAGTAGTTATATTCTTGTACATAGGAGCAGTATTATAGTAGTTATATTCTTGTACATAGGAGGCAGTATTATAGTAGTTATATTCTTGTACATAGGAGGCAGTATTATAGTAGTTATATTCTTGTACATAGGAGCAGTATTATAGTAGTTATATTCTTGTACATAGGAGCAGTATTATAGTAGTTATATTCTTGTACATAGGAGCAGTATTATAGTAGTTATATTCTTGTACATAGGAGCAGTATTTATAGTAGTTATATTCTTGTACATAGGAGCAGTATTATAGTAGTAGTTATATTCTTGTACATAGGAGCAGTATTATAGTAGTTATATTCTTGTACATAGGAGGCAGTATTATAGTAGTTATATTCTTGTACATAGGAGGCAGTATTATAGTAGTTATATATTCTTGTACATAGGAGGCAGTATTATAGTAGTTATATTCTTGTACATAGGAGCAGTATTATAGTAGTTATATTCTTGTACATAGGAGGCAGTATTATAGTAGTTATATTCTTGTACATAGGAGCAGTATTATAGTAGTTATATTCTTGTACATAGGAGCAGTATTATAGTAGTTATATTCTTGTACATAGGAGCAGTATATATATAGTAGTTATATTCTTGTACATAGGAGGTAGTATTATAGTAGTATATTCTTGTACATAGGAGCAGTATTATAGTAGTTATATTCTTGTACATAGGAGGTAGTATTATAGTAGTTATATTCTTGTACATAGGAGCAGTATTATAGTAGTTATATTCTTGTACATAGGAGGCAGTATTATAGTAGTTATATTCTTGTACATAGGAGCAGTATTATAGTAGTTATATTCTTGTACATAGGAGGCAGTATTATAGTAGTTATATTCTTGTACATAGGAGCAGTATTATAGTAGTTATATTCTTGTACATAGGAGCAGTATTATAGTAGTTATATTCTTGTACATAGGAGCAGTATTTATAGTAGTTATATTCTGTACATAGGAGGCAGTATTATAGTAGTTATATTCTTGTACATAGGAGCAGTATTATAGTAGTTATATTCTTGTACATAGGAGGCAGTATTATAGTAGTTATATTCTTGTACATAGGAGCAGTATTATAGTAGTTATATTCTTGTACATAGGAGCAGTATTATAGTAGTTATATTCTTGTACATAGGAGCAGTATTATAGTAGTTATATTTCTTGTACATAGGAGCAGTATTATAGTAGTTATATTCTTGTACATAGGAGCAGTATTATAGTAGTTATATTCTTGTACATAGGAGGCAGTATTATAGTAGTTATATTCTTGTACATAGGAGCAGTATTATAGTAGTTATATTCTTGTACATAGGAGCAGTATTATAGTAGTTATATTCTTGTACATAGGAGCAGTATTATAGTAGTTATATTCTTGTACATAGGAGGCAGTATTATAGTAGTTATATTCTTGTACATAGGAGCAGTATATATAGTAGTTATATTCTTGTACATAGGAGCAGTATTATAGTAGTTATATTCTTGTACATAGGAGCAGTATTATAGTAGTTATATTCTTGTACATAGGAGCAGTATTATAGTAGTTATATTCTCTGTACATAGGAGCAGTATTATAGTAGTTATATATTCTTGTACATAGGAGGCAGTATTATAGTAGTTATATTCTTGTACATAGGAGCAGTATTATAGTAGTTATATTCTTGTACATAGGAGGCAGTATTATAGTAGTTATATTCTTGTACATAGGAGCAGTATTATAGTAGTTTATATTCTTGTACATAGGAGCAGTATTATAGTAGTTATATTCTTGTACATAGGAGCAGTATTATAGTAGTTATATTCTTGTACATAGGAGCAGTATTATTAGTAGTTATATTTCTTGTACATAGGAGCAGTATTATAGTAGTTATATTCTTGTACATAGGAGCAGTATTATAGTAGTTATATTCTTGTACATAGGAGCAGTATATATAGTAGTTATATTCTTGTACATAGGAGCAGTATTATAGTAGTTATATTCTTGTACATAGGAGCAGTATTATAGTAGTTATATTCTTGTACATAGGAGCAGTATTATAGTAGTTATATTCTTGTACATAGGAGCAGTATTATAGTAGTTATATTCTTGTACATAGGAGCAGTATTATAGTAGTTATATTCTTGTACATAGGAGCAGTATTATAGTAGTTATATTCTTGTACATATTATGAGTAGGCAGCTAGTAAGTATGGACAAAATGCAGATTATAGAATCACCATATGCGCACGTTGATGTTATCACCCATCATGTCTTTTCCATTATTACAATCAGATAATGATTTCGTATAAGGTCAAACATTTAATCTTCTGAATGGAATGATATTACAATACATTTTATTTGTGGATACAAAACAGAGAGTACATTGTAGCATTAACCATCTCACAGTAACACTATGCAGCTGATAACTGCAGAGGACACACTCGCAGATTCCACATTATGCACACAATAAAGCAAAGCTCCCCAAGTCTTTGGCTGGGAGGTTACATGTCATTTATTTACTGAAAGTTAAGTTCTGCTTCTAGACGTAATAACCTAGAAGTCCCTAATTAAGTCTGCAGGAACAGGATCTCAGCGTTAGACCAAAGAGTCCATTGTTGTCAATCTAAAGGCAGGGGGAGTGAACTACAGGAGAGGGGCGTCATTATGGAACACCTGGAGCGGTGCTCGATCTGCATAAGCCCTCCTCCTGGTGCTCAAATACTTAATTTGCATATTTTTAAAAAGCTCATTTTTCTCCGCCATGAGACCAACGACAGTAGAAAGAAAGGAAGCATTTTTGTCAGCGCCATTAACCCTACCAAGCTATAAGCGTAGATCTGAGTGACCAGGCCTCTTTAAATCTTTCTATAACTGATTCCTTCAGCATGTGACCTATAAAGACGCCGTCTATTTGAACATGGCTGTTAAGTTACAACACCACTGAATGCGGGTGCCTGTGGGTGCCAGAAATGTCCCCGTCTAGTGACATGGGCACCAGAGAACCATGCAGCGAGGATCACTGAATGATGCAAAGAAATAAACACCCAGTATAATAATAAACACATTGTATCACGTTTATTATAACAGATACAATGTTGCATCACTGAACATCACATTGTTACATGCAGAAGAACTTAAACCTCAAGGAGGCAATTCACAGCTTCTGAGGGAAACATGAATCTAATCTGCAACCGGCTCCTTAAGACTTTTTATTAAAGTTAACAAGAGCACTGGCCTGGTGGCGGCGGTGTGTGGATGTGATAACCGGTGTGACTAGACACTGGGATAAATATATTCACCTGGAATAAACAGTAATCCTCGGACTACACTGTAAGTTATGTCTGCCACATGGTGTGTGCAGTGTGTGCTTCCACCCAGGAGTGGTCGGCTGCTGACCCACAAGGATGGGACCAGAGCGGAGCTCCAGAGGAACCAGGCTCATAGACAGGAACCGGCTGAGGACAAAGTCCAGGAAGAGAACGGTCTCTATATGGACAGGCAATGGATAACAGCTCAGACAGCAAGGTAAAGCAGAACCTAGCAGGACCTGTGATGATCTCACAAGCAGGTATTTATAGGGGGGCGAAGAGCTATTCAGCAGCTGGACAGCAACACACAGAGCATGGAGATCAATGGGTGTGACCCCTGCAGTGCTGAACCTAAGGTGAGAAACACTGAACTAACCTACTGTTCACACACACCGGACAGACAGAAACATAGCAAGTAAAGCAGTGGACACACATGACCTCTTCACCCTCTCTTCTTTGGTCTTTACACCGTACAAGCTGTCACAGCACAAGGAGAACATCTGGGACGTTGGTTATGACAAACTGGTACAGCAACTCTGTTCATATGAGCTGAAGCCTCAGTCACAGGCCGAATCCGAAAAAATGATGGGCAGCCGAGGGTACTGGTACTCCAGCAGAGGGATGGACATCCAGTCAAAGCAAAACCCCACTCACCGAGTCTCTTGAGACATGTTCACACATAGCTTGGGCTTTAGACACAGATGGGGTACAGGCTTGACTCAGAAATGGAGACAGGTCTCAGCCCTCTTCTGGATGAAGACATCTGTACAACCAATATATGTAGGAGGTGGATCTTCTAGATATTGGGGTACAGGTGGATTCCTGACAGGATTCATAGTTGTGGGGCATTGGGAACGACAAGCAGAACCTCAATGAAGAATCTGCCCAGAGTTCCAGTCAAGGACTGGATTGTGTAGATGAAGACAAGACAGTCCCAGCAGAAGTGGAGAGATAGACTCAGGCAGAACGTGTAGGGAATAGTATTGAGCAAGCATGCTCGGCCAAACTCGCTGTTCGGCCGAGCATGCCTACGCTCGGGTGCACTCGGTGTTCAGCCAAACACCGAGTGTACTCAAGCGCAAAGCTCGAGTCCCCTAGACGGATCCGTCATGACCCCAGTGCAAGTCAATGGGGACGGATGTGTTTGGTGTGACACAATAGTAAATGGATCCGTCCTCCATTGACTTTCAACGGAGTTCATGACGGATCCGTCCTTACCTTTCCCAGCAGCTCCCTCCTCCTGTCCAGCAGGTGGTGCTGTGGTAAAAATTACCACTCTGCGCGCCATCTTCCTGGTGGAGCAGGTCGGGAGCTGCCGGGGAAGATAAGTATGTCTGTGTGTTTTTTATTTTTTTTTGGGGGGGGGCACTTGTGTAAACCAGGCACCCTCCTGCCTGCTTTACTCCCATAGACTTCAATTATGCTCGGGTGCTCGGCCGAGCACTCGAGCACCCGAGCATATGAGCACCTTAGTGCTCAATCATCACTAGTAGGGAAATTCTCTCAGAATGGGATGTGCCCACTGGAAGCTCCAAGGGCTCAGTGACTTACTGGTCACCACCAAGGGCTCCTTGAGGCACTGGATGGGTATATAGTACTGGTTCACCGAGGCCTGATTCAGGAAGCTTTCTTCAGATCCAGAGTCTATGAAGGCTGAAATGGTAAACCTCCATAGGACAGAGATACTGGCAATTTTGAAGAGAGTTGGTCTTCACCCAGGGCAACCTTCTCTATGGTCCCTAAGCTCAGAAGTCCTGCCTTGTGAGGACAAGTGCGGACAGTTTCCCTTGGTACAGACCCAGGTCACTCGAGTGCCTGCATTGATCCTCCTCTTCAGACAATTTTGAGGCTATCCAATTGTGTGGGCTCCTGGATTGGAGTAGAAGATGGATTAGTCAGAAGTCTCTGGACTGTTGGTGGCAACTGAAGAGATTCTCTCTCACAAACTACTTCTTTGTCTTGTTCTTGGAACTTGAGATCAATTCTGGTAGTGAGAGAGATCAAACCCTCCAGGGTAGTTGGGATATCAATTCATCCTTAATATGAGCTGACGGGTCCTTCCAGAACGCTGCCACGAGACCCTCATAGTTTCAGGCCAACTCAGAGGACAGAGTGCAAAACTGTATGGTGTACTGACCTATCATGAGGTTACCCTGGAAGAAGAGTTGCAGAAGAGAGGAGGTGGCAGACGAGATACGTCCTGGTTCACCAAAGACTTTGTGGAAGGTGGTCAGGAACTCTTGAAGGTCACTTGTCACAGGATCACCCCTCTCCCATAAAGGATCATCCCAAGTGAGGGCCTCTCTAGACTGAAGCTAAATTATAAAGGTCGTCTTGGGCCGGTCTGATAAAAAACAGATGTGGTTGTTGCTCAAAATGAACAGTACACTGACAGACGTAAAGCAGAACCTCCAGAGGCAGAAGTCAGTTAAGGTGTTCAAGCAGTTGGTCATGGCCGTCACGCTGTTGAGTCACTTCCTGGCAAATCACAGTAAACTCATCCATGGTGGATCTGCAAGATCCATGGCCTGATCATACTGTTACAACTTTGGTTGTGGATCCACTGCCCCAACCACACAGGAGTGGTAGGCCGCTGACCCACAGGGATCAGAGACACCAGAACACAGCACCAGAAGAATCAGGATAACTCATAGTGAGGAACAGGCTGAGGTCAAAGTCCAGGAAGACACCTGTCAGTATAACAATAGGAACACGTATCATAGCTCAGATAGTGAGATCAAGCAGAACCTAGCAGGACCTGTGACGATCAGGCCACGAGTGGGAGAACCAAGCAGGTATTTAAAGGGGAGCTGAGGAACCAGTCAGCAGCTGGACAGGACACCGAGAGCAAGGAGAGAACGGGCGTAACCCCTGCAGTGCTGAACATAGGGAAGTGATGGATAACCTCCAGCTGTGGTGAAACTACAACTCCCAACATGCTCAATTACACTGAACACTGAACTAAGCTCCTGTTCAGACATACACACCAGTCAGACACGAGTGGAGCGGTGGACACGGGCCACCAGTGTAACATGCAGACACAATGGAAATCTATTAGAGCAATGACGTGGAGATGTTTGCACCAACTATTCTCCAATCAAAAAGCACAGAATGTATATGATGAATCCACTGTCTGGAATAACACCGTATATTAGGTCACCTCCATGGTTCTGCTCTCAATCACAATGTCACTGTAGTAATTGTGTCCACCCTCCTGGTCTCATATCTGGTCACAGATTGAATGGTAATGGTCTAAGTGGTTATGGTCTCAATAGTAAGGGTGAAATAATGTCAGTGGGCATTGTCGCTATAGTCCTGACCGCTCTGGACATGGCCTCATCTGTGGTCATATCCCTGAGTGGTCATGGTTTCAGTGATCAATTTCTGGTAGAATTGTCTACATGGTCATCAAATCTATAATGATTGTTTCTATAGTCATAGTCTCTATGGTCTCTATGGTCTTGTCTCCATGATCATTGTCTCTATAGTCATGGTCCCCATAGTTATAGTTTCTATGGTCATGGTCTCTACAGTCAAGATCTCCATGATCATAGTCTCTTTAGTAATTTTCTCCATAGTCTTGGTGTTCATGGTCATGGTCTCCTTGGTCATGGACTTTATAATTAAGATCTCTATAATATACAGTTTCTATGCATGTCACTGTGCCTATATTCATGGTGTCTATAGTCATGGTCTCTATATTTATAGTCTCCATGGTCAAGGTCTCTGTAGTCATGGTCCCCTTAGTCACTGTCTCTACTCTCAAGGTCTCCATGGTCACTGTATAGTCGTGGTCTCTGTAGTCATAGTCTCTAGTCATAGTCTCTATACTCATTGTCTCTGTAGTCAAGGTATCCATGCTTATGGTGTCTACAGTCATGGTCTCTATAGCTATAGTCTCCATGATCATGGTCTCTACAGTCCTTGTCTCCATGGTCATGGACTCTATAAATAAGGTCTCTATAACTATGGTTCCTATACATGATCTAAACTGTCACTGTCTATATTCATGAAGTCTGTAGTTATGGTCTCTATAGTCATATTCTTCATGGTCATGATCTCTACAGTCATTGTCTCCATGATCACGGTCTCTACAGTAATTGACTCTATGATCTTGGCATTTATAATCATGGTTGCCCTGGTCATGGACTCTATAATTCAGGTCTCTATAACTAAGTTCCTATTGATGGTGTCTAAAGTCATGATCTCTATAGACACAGTCTCCCTGAACATGATCTCAATAGTTATAATCTCCATGGTCATAGATTCTATAGTCACAGTCATGGTCTCTATACCTTTAGTCTTCATGGTCATGGTCTCTATAGTCATAGCTTCCAATGTTATGTTCTCTACAATAAAGGTCTCCAAGATTATGGTCTCTACAGTCATTATCTCCATGGTCATGGACTCTATAATTAAGTACAATTCCTTTACATGGTCTAAACGGTCACTGTCTATATTCATGAAGTCTATAGTTATGGTCTCTATAGTCATATTCTCCATGGTCATGATCTCTACAGTCCTTGTCTCCATGGTCATGGACTCTATAAATAAGGTCTCTATAACTACGGTTCCTATACATGATCTGAACAGTCACTGTGTCTATATTCATGAAGTCTATAGTTATGGACTCTATAGTCATATTCTCCATGGTCATGATCTCTACAATCAAGGTCTCCATGATCATGGTCTCTACAGTCAAGGTCTCCATGATCATGGTCTCTGCAATCAAGGTCTCCATGATCATGGGTTCTCTACAGTCAAGGTCTCCATGGTCATGGTCTATACAATCAAGGTCTCCATATCATAGGTTCCTTACAGTCAAGTCTCCATGGTCATGGTCTCTACAGTCAAGGTCTCCATGATCACGGTCTCTACAGTGAAGGTCTCCATGATCATGGTCTCTACAGTCAAGGTCTCCATGATCACGGTCTCTACAGTAATTGACTCTATGATCTTGGTGTTTATAATCATGGTTGCCCTGGTCATGGACTCTATAATTAAGGTCTCTATAACTACAGTTCCTATTGATGGTGTCTAAAGTCATGATCTCTATAGACACAGTCGCCCCGAACATGATCTCTATAGTCATAGTCTCCATGGTCATAGATTCTATAGTTACAGTCATGGTCTCTGTAGTCATGGTGTTTGTCATTTGAAGCATCTTTCCTTTCATCTTCATTAATAGAGTCCCTCACTCTCCTACTCACGTTTTTCAAAAGATCTTCTGATTGTCTTTTTCAAGCCAACCATTGAAGGGTCAGTCCTGACCATAATGCAGGTGTCAGGGGAAAAATCCTAAGTGACACATACAAGAGTCATATACTGTAGACGATAGACTGAAGGAATGTATCAACTACAAGTCTCCTCACGTTCTCTTGCTCCTTGCCTACAGCACATTACCTTCTTCTGGCTCAGTCCTGGCCACATGGACAGGATCACCCCACCAGGGCAGGGTGTATTATGGTGTCAGTGTGGCTTGGTGAACGGTGTGCGACCACTGCACGGCTATGACCATCATCTCCTGCTGCATTTCTCAACCAGATCATTTATATCTAATCAATGTTAACTGAATGATAATGAGGAATTAGAGTCGGAGAGCTGAGCCCCGCGCTGCGGCGTCCTGTAAACTGCCCTAACGTTCCATGGATATTGCAGCGCTACAAGACGTCTCACGTGAAGTTACTCAATGTCCCATCTGCAATGTTTATTAGATGCAGGTATAAATCAGTATTACGTGATGTCTGGACACCTCTCCCCTCCTTCCACCAAAGACCAGTAATAACCATGGAACAAAAACAATGACGTAATACGCTGTATGGCGAGGCTGTATAGTAAACATGGCAGGATCCGACACCACCCAGAATATGAGGTATCTCCAGACCCAAGCACCCAGCCCAGCCACCGGTGATCCAGGGGTCACCTCCTGTATGCAGCAGATACATGTCAGGACAGAATTCAGCCCTGATAAGAGTCAAACCTCAGCGTATGAGCCCCAAGGGTGAGATTTGGCCCCGCACACTAGATACAGGCACAGTATTACGGCACAGCTTTGGGGGAGCCTTTGGTGCCCATGATCCTATAGTTCATCATGTGTACTTCCATGGAGAAATTCAGATAGGTACTAACCCCTACATACCAGGGGCACACCCCCCAAGTATGGGCGCCCTGCAGATCTCTGACCCAGTCATCTACACCTCACCTAGCTTCTGCCAGGAGTTCGGATAAGTCCACTCCACTGATCACTGCCCTTCCCCTTGGATTCCACAACATGGGGTCCCCCAGCCACCAGCTGATCCCAGTGGTGGGGCCCATAACATGAGGAGAGGTCATCCAAATAAGTCTTATAATCATACTGGGTCCATCCCAGCTCCAGGAGGTGCCCGTGCACTGTCAGAGCTCTTCTCATCAGGCTCCTTCCATGTAGTCCTGTCCTCTGCACGTGACTATGTAATATTTCATGTATGTGACGTGTGACCTGGATGTGGATCATAGACACACGGTGCCCGGTCCTCACTAATATCCGCACCAGAATCTACATGATCAACAAGATAAACACTGAACTACAATGTAACAACCGCACTTCTGACCGATCCCCGTCATTTAACCCTTTATCGTAGCACATTCTGATGGAGAATCCTCTACTGTGTAAACAGGAGCCTCTGCTGTACAAAATCTATCTCATATCTAATCCATTATCTATCTATCTATCTATCTATCTATCTATCTATCTATCTATCTCTGTTTATGTGTCAGTTCTTCCTTTGTTCTTCTCACTTTCTGCACCTACCCTACAAGTCCAGGCAGGTAGGTGCACCCACGCCCGCACTGCGCCCTCCTCCCATCATAAACAATAAGAATAGCTTCTAGAAAAAGAACTATAATAATAACTTCTATGGGCAGGAGGGAAGTTTGCAGCACTCGGCTCCCTAGTATTCTGCACATGATGGGGGTTATCCTGCTGCAAAGCTATTGAAATGTTAATGAGCTGGAGGAGAGGCCGGGGGTCCCCACATTGTGGAGGGGCTCAGCCTGTGGCACTGGGCAGCAGCTGGCACACACAAGGCACAAGGGCAGGAGACACAAACACCCAGCACCCACCCACAGCACTGTGCTCTGCGGCAGAGCCTGCACCCAGCAGGGGCGTGCACCCACCTTGTGGATCCCAGTTCACCTGCTTCCTCGGGTTCTCTATTGGGAATTTCATGTCTCCTTGAAATCAGCAGGGACGCCCCAGACACAGATCCGTCAGGTCACTGCACCATGGAGGGCTGGGCAGACATGGAGGTGAGACAGTCCTGGAGAGGGGTGAGACAGTCCTGATGAGGGGTGAGACAGTCCTGATGATGGGTGAGACAGTCCTGATGAGGGGTGAGACAGTCCTGATGATGGGTGAGACAGTCCTGAAGGGGGTGAGACAGTCCTGGAGAGGGGTGAAAGTCCTGGAGATGGGTGAGAGTCCTAGAGATAGGTGAGAGTCTTGGAGAAGGGTGAGACAGTCCTGGAGAGGGTGAGGTGGTCCTGATGAGGGGTGAGACAGTCCTGGAGATGGGTGAGATTCCTGGAGAGGGGGGGTTTGAGGTGGTGGTCCTCCCTCTGATCACACCAGCTCCAGGCTGGGGGCTGCCCCTCTTCTGGATTGGAGCACTCTGCCGGAGGCTGATGGAGCGGTGAGTGCAGCGGTGCACATGGTGCTGGGGGCCACCTCTGCTGACAGACACCTGGGGCACAAAGCGCTGAAGATGAGGAGCAGCTGACATCATGGCTGGTGGGAGCAGGACCGACAGTGTTGTCATCGGGAATGGCCCCCCTCCCCAATCATTGCTGGTGGAGCAGGGACTGCAGCTTTGGTGTCATCAGGAAAGGCCCCCCCCCCCCCCCCCCCCCCCCCCCCCGGGTTACCGGGAGAAGTTCAACCTCCTGACAGAAAGGATAAGGAGACCACGGAGGTCCCCCTCCCTCCTCACACACAGGCGGGGGTGGGGGTGATGGTGGACGATGATGGTGTGAGTACTCACTGGCCGGCGGAGACAGGGCGCGGTGGTCCTGGCCGGGGACACGCTCGGGTGGTCAGCAGCACATGGCGGACACCTGGGGGGTCCCTGCAGCAGCCGCTCACAGCTCATATTCACATGCAGAGCACAAAGCCGCAGACAAAGGCAGAGCCTGTGCAGACTGAGCAGCTGGGAGCTCTGTCGGGGAGGAGGCTGCGCCCGGGGGCCCGGGGCTCCGGATTACCGGGCGACATCCGCACTGAGGAGGAGACGAGGAGCAGCCCCCGGATCATCAGCGGCTCCCACCCCGACCGCCGCAGACAATGGCCGCCTCAGTCCGCCTCATTCACACCCATGCGTCTTCATTCCCAATAATTCTCCCTCATCCTCCTTCATTCCAAATAATTTTACCTCATTACCATTCATTCCCAGTAATTGTTCCTCATTCTTTTTCCCTCATTCCCTCTTCCTCATTCCTCCTCATTCTCCCTCATTCCCTCTTCTCCATTCTCTCCCATGGACCACACACTGACTGCAGGTGACTGTTATCTTAGACGGAGATAAGCGGCAGCCTGACAAAGATGCTGCAGCTTATCCTCATTCACTCCCCCTCATTCCCTCTTCTTCATTCTCCCTCATTCCTCCTCATTCATTCTCAGTCATTCCTCCTCATTCATTCTCAGTCATTCCTCCTCATCCTCATTCATTCCCTCTTCTTCATTCCTCCTCATCCTCATTCATTCTCAGTCATTCCTCCTCATTCATTCCCTCATTCCCTCTTCTCATTCTCCCTCATTCCTCTCCATCCTCCTCCTCATTCATTCTCCATTCTCTTCCTCCTCATTCTCCTCAATTCATCTCCCTCTCTCATTCATTCTCAGTCATTCCTCAATTCTCTCCCTCATCGTCTCATTTCCATCATTCCTCCTTCATTTCTCCCTCATTCTCCTCATCCTCATTCTCCCTACTCCCTCCTCTCCCTCACCATTCATCTCATTTCCTCTTTCTCCCCATTCTGTTTCTTCATTTCCTCATTCTCTTTTATTCTCTCTAAAGTCCTCTCCTCATTTCCCTTCTTTCACTCCTTCTCTCCATGGACTACACATTGACTGCAGGTGTTATCTTAGAGAGAGATAAGCGGCCGCCGGACATAGATGTTGATGCTTATCCTGAGAAAATTAGATATTGTCACATTTCGATTAAAGCTTCTCCAGATTTGGAGCAGACACACATTATAAAACATGGCAGATTTGGGGCGAACACTCTAGTATATTTCGGTATATTCTGGAACCCCCATCCCCTCTGACGTGTGACTGTCCCTAATTCCTTCCTCTATTAACCGGGCGCTGGAGGATGAAGTGCAATCACATACATTGTAACTGCCTTGTGTATTATATTCATGAACCAGGAAGCTCAGGATGCACAGTCATGCAGTCTGCAGTGGACCCCCTTATGAAGCCAGGAGTTGTCTCCGAAGAGCTTGTCCCCAAATCCTTCCTATGACCCTTGGACTGGTCACCCATGTGTTAATGCAGAATTCCTACCAAAAGCAGCACAGGCACAGAGACCAACCAGGGCCGGGCCCTTTCTCTCCAGGGGCCCGGGAGCCATTGCATGGTCTAACTCTGTGGTGTGAGGGGGACACAGATATAAAGGGGCACCTGAAATGGCTGATAACAGGGAGCAATAGGCTGCATTCGCGTGCCACAGCAGAACATGGACGTCTGTGAGTCGAGAACCTGGCGGGATTTCCTGCTGCCCGGGGTTCTAGGTTCACATTAACCCAGCATGAGCATTCAGTGACCGATTGTGGGAGAGCAGGCTGCCCCCTGCAGACGGCGTGAGCCTCACCTTGTGTAGATGCAGAGTCTTCTGGTGCCTGCCTTGCCCTGTGTAGTAAAATAATTTCTTTGTTTTAATTACCCTCAATTATTCCCATAGAAAGAGCAGAGGTCAGATGGGTGGAGCAATGACAGGCGCTCTAATTCTAATAAGAATGTCACTATTTGCATGTCCGAGAGTGGAGGGACGGCTGACACCCAGAGATGAGGCGCCGCTGCCCAAACCATACCCCTAATTACAGCCTGAATAAATCAGGGATTATATGTGACGCAGCGAGAAGGAACGAAGCTCATAATAGACTGTGCGCGCCACGGCTCCACGTGCTCAGGATAGTAACATAGTCTGTAAGAGTGAAGAAAGCGTCCGTCCATCCGGTTCAGCCTGTTATCCTGCACGTTGATCCCAAGGAAGGCAAAAAACACCTGTGAGGTAGAAGCCAAATTTCCTCCCTGAAAATTCCTTCCTGACTCCAACTAGGCATCAGAATTACTCCCTGGATCAACGACCCCTCTCTAGTAACTATAAACTGTAATATTATTACCCTCCAGAAATACATCCAGACCCCTCCTGATCTCTTATAGTGAACTTACCATCACCACCTCCTCAGGGAGAGAGTTCATAGTCTTACTGCTCTTACCGTAAAGAATCCATAGTCTCACTGCTCTTACCGTAAAGAATCCATAGTCTCACTGCTCTTACGGTAAAGAGTCCATTGTCTCACTGCTCTTACAGTAAAGAGTCCATAGTCTCACTGCTCTTACAGTATAGAGTCCATAGTCTCACTGCTCTTACAGTAAGAGTAGTCTCACTTCTTACAGTAAAGAGTCCATAGTCTCACTGCTCTTACAGTAAAAGAGTCCAATAGTCACTGCTCTTACAGTATAACGTCCATAGTCTCACTGCTCTTACAGTAAGAGAGTCCTATACAGTTCACTGCTCTTACAGTAGAGTCCATAGTCTCACTGCTCTTACAAAGTAAAGATAGTCCATAGTCTCACTGCTCTTACAGTAAAGAGTCCATAGTCTCACTGCTCTTACAGTAAAGAGTCCATAGTCTCACTGCTCTTACCGTAAAGAGTCCATAGTCTCACTGCCTTACATAAAGAGTCCATAGTCTCACTGCTCTTACTAGTAAAAAGTCCATAGTCTCACTGCTCTTACAGTAAAAGAATCCATAGTCTCACTCTCTTACAAAGTAGTCTACTGCTCTTATAGAGAAATCCATAGTCTCACTGCTCTTACAGTAAAGAGTCCATAGTCTCACTGCTTTAACAGAAAGAGTCCATAGTCTCACTGCTCTTACAGTAAAGAGTCCATAGTCTCACTGCTCTTACAGTAAGAAGTCCATAGTCTCACTGCTCTACAGTAAGAGTCCATAGTCTCATGTCTTTACAGTAAAGAAGTCCATAGTCTCACTGCTCTTACAGTAAAGAGTCCATAGTCTCACTGCACTAAAGTCCATAGTCTCACTGCTCTTAAGTAAAAAAGTCCATAGTCTCACTGCTCTTACAGTAAAGAAGTCCATAGTCTCACTGCTCTTACAGTAAAAGAGTCCATAGTCTCACTGCTCTTACAGTAAAGAGTCCATAGTCTCACTGCTCTTACCGTAAAGAGTCATAGTCTCACTGCTCTTACCGTAAAGAGTCCATAGTCTCACTGCTCTTACTATAAAGAGTCCATAGTCTCACTGCTCTTACAGTAAAGAGTCCATAGTCTCACTGCTCTTACAGTAAAGAGTCCATAGTCTCACTGCTCTTACAGTAAAGAGTCCATAGTCTCACTGCTCTTACAGTAAAGAGTCCATAGTCTCACTGCTTTACAGTAAGAGTCCATAGTCTCACTGCTCTTACAGTAAAGAGTCCATAGTCTCACTGCTCTTACCGTAAAGAGCCCATAGTCTCACTGCTCTTACAGTAAAGAGTCCATAGTCTCACTGCTCTTACAGTTAAAGAGTCCATAGTCTCACTGCTCTTACAGTAAAGAAGTCCATAGTCTCACTGCTCTTACAGTAAAGAGTCCATAGTCTCACTTGCTCTTACAGTAAAGAGTCATGTCTCACTTTAGTAAGATCCTTCACTGCACTTACAGTAAAAGAGTCCATAGTCTCACTGCACTTACAGTAAAGAATCCTCTTCTATGTTTGTGTACAAACCTTCTTTCCTCCAGATGCAGAGGAAGTCCCCTCGTCACAGTCACAGTCCTGGGGATAAATAGATGATGGGAGTGATCTCTGTACTGACCCTGATATATTTATACATAGTTATTAGATCTCCCCTCAGTCGTCCCTAATTTTGATAATCTTTCTGGGTACTGTAGTCCACCCATTCCAGTTATTACTTTAGTTGCCCTCCTCTGAACCCTCTCCAGCTCTGCTATGTCTGCCTTGTTCACAGGAGCCCAGAACTGTACACAGTCCTCCATGTGTGGTCTGACTAGTGATTTGTAAAGTGGCAGGACTATGTTCTCATCACCGCCATCTATGCCTCTTTTGATGCAACCCATTATCTTATTGGCCTTGGCAGCAGCTGTCTGACACTGGTTTCTACAGTTACATTATCTGTCCACTAAAATTATTTTCCATGTCAGTGTTACCCAGTGTTTTACCATTTAGTATGTACAGGTGACTTGCATTATTCCTTCCCAAGATCTCTGCTTGCTGTCAGTAAATGGAAAAGTGCAAAGCCGAAAACCCCTATAGACCCAGGATTCTTCTAGCAGCAAGTTTGCTACAACACTTCCTTCTGTGACTGGAAAAGCTGATTACTTACTGAGACTGAAAGCCCATACAGGCCTGTACTTGTTGTAGCAGAGGGTTTGTTACAATGTATTACTTTACAGCTGAACACATCACTACAGATTGCTCAGCTGTCTTGATAAATTGTTACAATTCGTGCAGGTAGAATGTATCAGTCTGTTTACCTTGCAGAGTATTGTCTGGACTAGATGTAATTGTAACAAACCCTCAGCTGTGAGAAGCATTAGGTAGCATTTCAACCCCTGGATATTCACAATAAATGTTTTTATTCACTGTCAGTTGGCAGAGATCTACACAGATGTGGATTTTTTTAATTCACATAGAAATACTTACAAAAAGCAAAATGTGATTTGCCCTTGAAGTGATTGTCTATGAATTCTGTCTGCTCAGTCACGGTCCACCGCCATCGTGCAATGTGATATTAAACCTGCAGAAAGAGCGAAGCTCTGGAGTCAACGCTGCACAATGGAGGAACCTGCGACCTCCTGACACTCTGGAATTATCTAAATAAATCACTTGTCTCAGCACATAAATAGTAAATGTGATGTTACCAGCATTGAAAAAAATGTGATTTTCAGTGTTCCCTCCCAGGGGAGGAATGGCTGCATAGTGATGGGGGAGGACAGAGGACTGGGAGGAATGGCTGGTACATTGTGGTGGGGAGGACAGGGGACTGGGAGGAATGGCTGGTACATTGTGGTGGGGAGGACAGTGGACTGGGAGGAATGGCTGGTACATTGTGGTGGGGAGGACAGTGGACTGGGAGGAATAGCTGGTACATTGTGGTGGGGAGGAGAGGGACTGGGAAGAATGGTGGTAATTGTGGTGGGAGGACAGTGGACTGGAGAAATGGCTGGTACATTGTGGGGGGAGGGCAGGACTGGGAGGAATGGCTGGTACATTGTGGTGGGGAGACAAGGGACTGGGAGGAATGGCTGGTACATTGTGGTGGGGAGGACAGGGACTGGGAGGAAGGCTGGTACATGTGGTGGGGAGGAGGGACTGGGAGAATGCTGGTGCATTGTGGGGGGAGAGGGGACTGGGAAGAATGGCTGGGTCATTGTGGTGGGGAGGACAGTGGACTGGGGGAATGCTGTACATTGTGGTGGGAGGCAGGGACTGGGAGGGTAATGGCTGGTTGTGGTGGGGGGGGACAGGGGACTGGGAGGAATGGCTGGTACATTGTGGTGGGGAGGACAGGGGAACTGGGAGGAGGAGGATCTGGTACTTGTGGTGGGAGGAGAGGGGACTGGAGGAATGGCTGGTACATTGTGGTGTGGAGGGGATTGTGAGGACAGGGATGGGAGGAATGGCTGGTACATTGTGGTGGGGAGGACAGGGGACTGGGAGGAAGGCTGGTACATTGTGGTGGGGAGGACAGGGGACTGGGAGGATGGCTGGTAACATTGTGGTGGGCAGGACAGGGGACTGGGAGGAATGGCTGGTACATTGGGTGCAGGACGGGACTGGGAGGAAGGCTGGTGCATTGTGGTGGGGAGGACAGGGGACTGGGATGAATGGCTGGTACATTGTGGTGGGGAGGAAGGAATGGCTGGTACAGTGGAGGACTGGGAGGAATGGCTGTACATTGTGGTGGGGAGGACAGGGGACTGGGAGGAATGGCTGGTACATTGTGGTGGAGGGGACTGGGAGGAATGGCTGGTACATTGTGGTGGGAGGACAGGGGCCGGAAGAATGGGGTACTGTGGGTGGGGAGGAGGGGACCGGAGGAATGTCTGGTACATTGTGTGGGGAGGACAGGGGACTGGGAGGAATGGCTGGTACATTGTGGTGGGGAGGACAGGGGACTGGGAGAATGGCTGGGTGGGGAATTGTGGCAGGGGACTGGGAGGAATGCTGGTACATTGTGGTGGGAGGACAGGGGACTGGGAGGAATGGCTGGTACATTTGTGGTGGGGAGGACAGGGGACTGGGAGGAATGGCTGGTACATTGTGGTGGGGAGGACAGGGGACTGGGGAGGAATGGCTGGTACATGTGGTGGGTGAGGACAGGGGACTGGGGAATGGCTGGTAATTGTGGTGGGGAGGACAGGGGACTGGAGGAATGCTGGTACATTGTGGTGGGGAGGACAGGGGACTGGGAGGAATGGCTGCTGGTACATTGTGGTGGGGAGGACAGGGGACTGGGAGGAAATGGCTGGTACATTGTGGTGGGGAGGACAGGGGACTGGGAGGACGTCTGGGTACATTGTGGTGGGGAGGAAGGGGACTGGGAGGAATGTCTGGTACATTGGTGGTGGGGAGGACAGGGGACTGGGAAAGATGGCTGGTACATTGTGGTGGGGAGACAGGGGACTGGGGAGAGATGGCTGGTGCATTGTGGTGGGGAGGACAGGGGACTGGGAGGAATGGCTGGTACATGTGGTGGGGAGGAGGGGACTGGGAGGAATGGCTGGTACATTGTGGTGGGGAGGACAGGGGACTGGGAGGAATGGCTGTACATTGTGGTGGGGAGGACAAGGGGACTGGGAGGAATTAGCTGGTGCATTGTGGTGGGGAGGACAGGGGACTGGGAGGAATGGCTGGGTACATTGTGTGGGGGAGGACAGGGGACTGGAGGGAATGGCTGGTACATTGTGGTGGGGAGGACAGGGGACTGGGAGGAATGTCTGGTACATTGTGGTGGGGAGGACAGGGGACTGGGAGGAACGGCTGGTACATTGTGGTGGGGAGGACAGGGGACTGGGAGGAATGGCTGGTGCACTGTAGATTCATCTCTCCCTAGAATAGTCCATAAATCTGAGAGCATTGTGTCACCACCTAGTGGCCAGTGCTGAGATTTCACTCTGTTTTTTCAGTATTGATGTTGCACTTATAAAATTTAGGGGAGAGGCGCAAAAGACATTTCGAGGTGCAATGTGTTCCTGCACTCACCCAGCAATCACTTTTCCTGCATCCTTCACAGTTCCTGCACCTCTTCTGTCTGAGATGGATCTACAGGACTGGTTACCAAGCACTTTCAGGGGGATGAATAGAATGTCAGGCCTATAGTGTACACTGGCACTGAGGGAGTAGTGGAGGAATGTAGCTCTATTAATTATTCTGATCTGTGAGCTCTGTAGGGCGGCCATTAATGCTTGTCTCATGATTCCCATAATGGAGACAATAATAACTAAGGAATGACTTCACAGAAGACGACGACTCGGGGTTGATACTTCTGGCACATTGTTATAGACACAGCTACATTCATCCTGCACCAGGACTCGATCCCGGCTATAACTGAGGTACCGTGTCCACAGCACTGGGGCCTCAGGGGAAAATGTCACTCATGTTAATACATTTGCAGCCATTAACTTGGTGCTGAGCTCCAGATGTGTCCTGTTGCGGTCTTACACCATTAGCGCACCCTCTCTGCTGCACTCTCCTACTCTCTGCTGCACTCTCCTACTCTCTGCTGCACTCTCCTACTCTCTGCTGCACTCTCCTCCTCTTTGCTGCACTCTCCTACTCTCTGCTGCACTCTCCTACTCTCTAATGCATTCTCCTGCTCTGATGTTGTGATGCATTATCCTGCGCTTTGCAGCTGTCTACTGCTCTCTGCTGTAGTCTCTCACTCTCTAATGTACTTTCTCTGCTGCACTCTCCTGCTCTCTAATGCACTCTCTTACTCTGCCACTCTTTTGCATTATCCCACTCCCTGCAGCTGTCTACTACTTTATGCTGTATTCGCTCTCTAATATATTTTTCTGGTTTCAGCTGCACTCTCCTTCTCTGTCCTGCACTCTCCTGCTGTTGAATGCATACTTCTCCACTTTCCTGCTCTCTCTTAAAGGGGTATTCCCATCTCACAGATGTAGTTTGTATAGTTAGATACAGCCATACCAGTATTATTACTAATAGAATGTATTTATATAAAATGTACCGTTTAGAGGATTTTCCTATTTGTATATCCATTGTCCCACACACATCAGTCAGGCCGTTGCCCCTGGTTACGACCACCGTGGCCATGTAGTAGTGGTGGCCGGCTTGCTCTTGTTCTAACCCACTCTGAGGTAACTGCTGTATTGTGAACGCACATAATATGATCATCCAGAGACACATCTTAGGGTTGTAGCATTTTTGTCTGCGCTTCCAAAACCCAGAGAAACGGATCCTGTTCCAAGATCAGTTCATCTCTATGGAGCAGGATCCGGTTATAAAGTCTTTTTGGATGGATCCTGACCAGATGTGAAAGTACCTAAGATGTTTCTCCGCCGCTCATGTAATGTGTGTTCACAATACAACAGTTACCTCAGAGAGGGTTTGAACAAGAATAAGCCGACCGCCACTACTACATGGCCGCGGTGGTCGTAACCAGGGGCAACGGCCTGACTGATGTGTGTGGGACAATGGATATACAAATAGGGAAATCTTCTAAACGGTACATTTTATATAAATACATTCTATTAGTAATAATACTGGTATGGCTATATCTAACTATACAAACTACATCTGTGAGATGGGAATACCCCTTTAAGTCTGCCCCTCTCACCCAGTGAAATCTAAACTGCAGATCCTGAGCACACGGCGTTAGTGAAGACATTGCTCTGACCGTTAGGTAAATGGATTCTGTGGACGACGGCCAGATCTTTACGGTGCCTCGTTTTATCTAATTCATAATTCACCTTCTGTCTTTTCTGGGATACTTGTATCATAACCCCCATTATTCTCTCCATTCTTCAGGTGTGACCTTGGTGTATGAAGAAGCCTATGCCTCCTTCTCAGTGAGAGGTCACCAGGGTCAAAAGCAAGAGGGGGGAGGGGTCCTGACAACTTGTGACTCCCCATCTCTACATAGCAGAGGCATTCCCATAGTATTACCGGTAACCCGGACGAGGGGCCCCATAGCTTTGGAGACCGGGGTCTTAGCTCATTGGCAAAAACCTGAGAAACCTGCAGGATCTGGTGGGGGTTTCAGCACCATGGACAGCAATGACTGCAGCATAGGCCTCTTTCAGACAAACATATAGATTAACCCCTCTTATGCCAGGCTTTTAGCACCGATGCACAGTTTTGGGTCAGATGCCCTCACGGTGCTCCAAGCCGAATCCTGTCTCTTTAAGTAGAATTCTGACACTGATACAATGTATCAAGACTCTAAAGACCAATGTTCATCCCCTCTTCACTGAATTCTACACCCTTCTATCACTGGCACCAGAAAATCTGCCTTTAACCCTTCTTGTGCTGGACAAGCTCTACCTCATGTCTGATCCTTATCAAACAGTCCAGTCTTCAGTTGATTCCTGGTTCACGGTGTGCAGACAATCATACAGATGAAGGACACAGTATTCCAGGCTGTGCCCCCATCTCACATTGTCTCACCTTAAGTAACTCCTGGTGCTGCGATCAATCCTGCTTTTCCTGTTTCTCGCCTGCTGTACGAGGTCAGCAGATTTATACCAAGTTCACGCCTCCATAAATTTACTTTATTTGTTTCCAGATAAATGAGAAGAAAAGAAAACAACAAGTTTCAGCAGAGATGAAAAGTGAAGCGGAAAACTGACATTAAGGGGCCTGTTACTAAGACCAGGGATGGGCCAGTCACCCAATGATCAATACTCATTTCTTGGGTGATCTCATTTTTCATTTGGCCCAAAAAAATCCTTGTTTGTCATTATCAAAACTTGCAAAAGAAACGGCCTGTAGACAAAAAAGAAACTGTGAGGGAACAAAAAATGGTAGAATCCATCATATATCCCCCCAAAAATTAGAGATAATTGCTGAATGGAAATACTGCCCATAGGCACTACTATAATACTGCCTCCTATGTACAAGAATATAACTACTATAATACTGCTCCTATACAAAGAATATAACTACTATAATACTGCTCCTATGTACAAGAATATAACTACTATAATACTGCTCCTATGTACAAGAATATAACTACTATAATACTGCCTCCTATGTACAAGAATATAACTACTATAATACTGCTCCATATGTACAAGAATATAACTACTATAATACTGCTCCTATGTACAAGAATATAACTACTATAATACTGCTCCTATGTACAAGAATATAACTACTATAATACTGCTCCTATGTACAAGAATATAACTACTATAATACTGCCTCCTATGTACAAGAATATAACTACTATAATACTGCTCCTATGTACAAGAATATATAACTACTATAATACTGCTCCTATGTACAAGAAATATAACTACTATAATACTGCTCCTATGTACAAGAATATAACTACTATAATACTGCTTCCTATGTACAAGAATATAACTACTATAATACTGCTCCTATGTACAAGAATATAACTACTATAATACTGCTCCTATGTACAAGAATAATAACTACTATAATACTGCTCCTATGTACAAGAATATAACTACTATAATACTGCTCCTATGTACAAGAATATAACTACTATAATACTGCTCCTATGTACAAGAATATAACTACTATAATACTGCTCCTATGTACAAGAATATAACTACTATAATACTGCTCCTATGTACAAGAATATAACTACTATAATACTGCTCCTATGTACAAGAATATAACTACTATAATACTGCTCCTATGTACAAGAATATAACTACTATAATACTGCTCCTATGTACAAGAATATAACTACTATAATACTGCTCCTATGTACAAGAATATAACTACTATAATACTGCCTCCTATGTACAAGAATATAACTACTATAATACTGCTCCTATGTACAAGAATATAAACTACTATAATACTGCTCCTATGTACAAGAATATAACTACTATATAATACTGCTCCTATGTACAAGAATATAACTACTATAATACTGCTCCTATGTACAAGAATATAACTACTATAATACTGCTTCCTATGTACAAGAATATAACTACTATAATACTGCTCCTATGTACAAGAATATAACTACTATAATACTGCTCCTATGTACAAGAATATAACTACTATAATACTGCTCCTATATGTACAAGAATATAACTACTATAATACTGCTCCTATGTACAAGAATATAACTACTATAATACTGCTCCTATGTACAAGAATATAACTACTATAATACTGCTCCTATGTACAAGAATATAACTACTATAAATACTGCTCCTATGTACAAGAAATATAACTACTATAATACTGCTCCTATGTACAAGAATATAACTACTATAATACTGCTCCTATGTACAAGAAATATAACTACTATAATACTGCTCCTATGTACAAGAATATAACTACTATAATACTGCTCCTAATGTATAAGAATATAAGTACTATAATACTGCTCTATGTACAAGAATATAACTACTATATACTGCTCCTATGTACAAGAATATAAATACTATACTACTGCTCCTATGTACAGAATATAACTACTATAATACTGCTCCTATGTACAAGAATATAAATACTATACTACTGCTCCTATGTACAGGAATATAACTACTATAATACTGCTCCTATGTACAAGAATATAACTACTATAAACTGCTCCTATGTACAAGAATATAACTACTATATACTGCTCCTATGTACAGAATATAACTACTATAATACTGCCTCCTATGTACAAGAATATAACTACTATAATACTGCTCCTATGTACAAGAATATAACTACTATAATACTGCTCCTATGTACAAGAATATAACTACTATAATACTGCTCTTATGTATAAGAATATAAGTACTATAATACTGCTCCTATGTACAAGTATATAACTACTATAATACTGCTCCTATGTACAAGAATATAACTACTATAATACTGCTCCTATGTACAAGAATATAACTACTATAATACTGCTCCTATGTACAAGAATATAACTACTATAATACTGCTCCTATGTACAAGAATATAACTACTATAATACTGCTCCTATGTACAAGAATATAACTACTATAATACTGCTCCTATGTACAAGAATATAACTACTATAATACTGCTCCTATGTACAAGAATATAACTACTATAATACTGCTCCTATGTACAAGAATATAACTACTATAATACTGCCTCCTATGTACAAGAATATAACTACTATAATACTGCTTCTATGTACAAGAATATAACTACTATAATACTGCTGGGGCCTCCTGTAGTTTTATTCTCTAGGATATTTCGTTGCTTTTCGTGTCATATTTGTCAGAAACCACACGTTTGATTTGCGGTAATTTCTTGTGTATCACATTTCATTTATTTATCTCATTTCATTAATGACTTGGTTAATTCTCTGTTCCCGGACGGAGGAGAATACACGGGGATCATCGGATTCTCTTCAGGATTTACTTTCTGGTATAAAATACGACTTTATTGCAGCAATGTAGAGATGTAAAGATTACTCATCACCGTGTGCAGAATTATTAGGCAGGGTCTTATGACCAGCTCTTCATTTTATGGATATTCTCCAGCTCCACTTCTTGACCGCTCATTTGAAGCAGATCAGGTGATGTGTATTTGTGTAATGAGGGGGGTGTGGCCTAAGGAGATGAAGACTTTATTGTAAGGTGTGCGTAATTATTAGGCAGCTTGTAAAATGGGCCAAAAATAGATGTAACCGACTCTGGAAAGTAAAAAATTCTTCAAAGTCTTTCAGAGGGATGCAGCATTCTTGAAGTTGCTAAGATATGGGGGTGTGACCACAGAAACCTCAAACGTTTTGTTGCAGATAATTAACAGGGTAGGAAGAAACGTGACAAGAAGACGCAAATTAACTGCCAAAGATTTGAGAAGAATGAAGCGAGCAGTGACCAGGAAGCCATCATCCTCCAAAGCTGTCATTCCAGAACCGCAGCCTCCCTGGAGCGCCCAGAAGTACATGTACATAGTCGAGATAAGAGGAGCGTCCAGAAGTACAAGGACATGGCCGAGGTAAGAGGATCGCCCAGAAGTACACGGACATAGTCGAGGTAAGAGGAGCGTCCAGAAGTACATGTACATAGTCGAGATAAGAGGAGCGTCCAGAAGTACAAGGACATGGCCGAGGTAAGAGGATCGCCCAGAAGTACACGGACATAGTCGAGGTAAGAGGAGCGTCCAGAAGTACAAGGACATGGCCGAGGGTAAGAGGATCGCCCAGAAGTACACGACATAGTCGAGATAAGAGGAGCGTCCAGAAGTACAAGGATATGGCCGAGGTAAGAGGATCGCCCAGAAGTACAAGGACATGGCCGAGGTAAAAGGAGCATCCCAGGAGTACACGGACATAGTCGAGGTAAGAGGAGTGTCCAGAAGTACAAGGACATGGCCGAGGTAAAGGAGCATCCAGGAGTACACGGACATAGTCGAGGTAAGAGGAGTGTCCAGAAGTACAAGGACATGGCCGAGGTAAAAGGAGCGTCCAGAAGTACAAGGACATGGCCGAGGTAAGAGGAGTGCCCAGGAGTACAAGGACATGGCCGAGGTAAGAGGAGTGCCCAGGAGTACAAGGACATGGCCGAGGTAAAGGAGCGTCCAGAAGTACAAGGACATGGCCGAGGTAAAAGGGAGTGTCCAGGAGTACACGGACATAGTCGAGGTAAGAGAAGCGTCCAGAAGTACATGGACATAGTCGAGGTAAGAGGAGCGTCCAGAAGTACAGGACATGGCCGAGGTAAGAGGAGTGCCCAGGAGTACAAGGACATGGCCGAGGTAAGAGGAGTGCCCAGGAGTACAAGGACCATGGCCGAGGTAAAAGGAGCGTCCAGAAGTACAAGGACATGGCCGAGGTAAAAGGGAGTGTCCAGGAGTACACGGACATAGCCGAAGTAAGAGGATCGCCCAGAAGTACAAGGACATGGCCGAGGTAAGAGGAGCGCCCAGGAGTACAAGGACATGGCCGAGGTAAGAGGAGCGCCCAGGAGTACAAGGACATGGCCGAGGTAAGAGGAGCGTCCAGAAGTACAAAGACATGGCCGAGGTAAGAGGAGCGTCCAGGAGTACACGGACATAGTCGAGGTAAGAGGAGCGTCCAGAAGTACACGGACATAGTCGAGGTAAGAGGAGCGTCCAGAAGTACAAGGACATGGCCGAGGTAAGAGGAGCGTCCAGAAGTACAAGGACATGGCCGAGGTAAGAGGAGCGTCCAGGAATACAAGGACATGGCCGAGGTAAGAGGAGCGTCCAGAAGTACAAAGACATGGCTGAGGTAAGAGGAGCGTCCAGAAGTACAAAGACATGGCCGAGGTAAGAGAAGCGTCCAGGAGTACAAGGACATGGCGAGGTAAGAGGAGCATCGAGGAGTACAAGGACATGGCCGAGGTAAGAGGAGCATCCAGTACAAAGACATGGCCGAGGTAAGAGGAGCATCGAGGAGTACAAGGACATGGCCGAGGTAAGAGGAGCATCCAGTACAAAGACATGGCCGAGGTAAGAGGATCGCCCAGAAGTACATGGCCGAGGTAAGGAGACCCGACCAGCACTGAACAAGACGTCCAGACCGGGCCAAGAAATGTCTGAAGACAGATTGTTGTTATAAACTGACAAGATGAGAGGGACACTTGATGGACCACATGGATGGGCCTCCATGTCCACTCAGACACCAGCACGGTGGAGGTGGGGGATGGGGGGCGGCTATGGGCTCAGATTATTAAACACAGGGGTGTAGCTATAGGGGTCTCCGTGGTGTCAATTCAGACCGGTCACCTAAGCCAGTGGCGCTCCACCAGTTATGTACTGCCATCGCCAGGACGGTGATATAGTTAGGGGCTGCGACGGGGTGAGGAGCGATGTCTATCTGCCCCACCTCTTCCTCTGATAGGAGTCCCTGCAGCCTATCAGAGCCCGGCAGAGGGGGCGAGGTGACGTAATAACCGTCGCACCGCCTGAGCCAGGAACCGTACAGCTCAGGACACAGGCCGGAAGAGGCCTGCACCGCATCACTGAGCAGAGGGAAGTATTTCAGTTTATTGATTTTATTTAGCACCATGCTGTTGGGCCACTGGGGCGGAAGGTATTATGGGGACATCTACAGAGGGCATTTTGTACTGGCACATATAAGGGGGCATGTTCTTGTACTGGCACACATTATGGTGACCTTGGCTCTACTGGGGGCACAAAGAGGAAGCAAACATTTTAAGAGGCATTTTTTGCACTGCCATGCATTATAAGGGGATGTTTTTGTAGTAGCATGGATTATAAGGGGGTTGGTTTTTGTACTGGCACACATTATAAGGGGGTAGTTTTTGTACTGGCACACATTATAAGGGGGTAGTTTTTGTACTGGCACACATTATAAGGGGGTAGTTTTTGTACTGGCACACATTATAAGGGGGTAGTTTTTGTACTGGCACACATTATAAGGGGGGTAGTTTTTGTACTGGCACACATTATAGGGGTAGTTTTTGTACTGGCACACATTATAGGGGGTAGTTTTTGTACTGGCACACATTATAGGGGGTAGTTTTTGTACTGGCACACATTATAGGGGTAGTTTTTGTAAAGGCACACATTATAGGGGTAGTTTTTGTACTGGCACACATAATAGGGGGTAGTTTTTGTACTGGCACACATTATAGGGGGTAGTTTTTGTACTGGCACACATTATAGGGGGTAGTTTTTGTACTGGCACACATTATAGGGGGTAGTTTTTGTACTGGCACACATTATAGGGGGTAGTTTTTGTACTGGCACACATTATAGGGGGTAGTTTTTGTACTGGCACACATTATAGGGGTAGTTTTGTACTGGCACACATTATAGGGGTAGTTTTTGTACTGGCACACATTATAGGGGTAGTTTTTGTACTGGCACACATTATAGGGGGTAGTTTTTGTACTGGCACACATTATAGGGGTAGTTTTGTACTGGCACACATTATAGGGGGCAGTTTTTGTACTGGCACACATATAGGGGTAGTTTGTACTGGCACATTAGGGAGTTTTTGTACTGGCACACATTATAGGGGGTAGTTTTTGTACTGGCACACATTATAGGGGGTAGTTTTTGTACTGGCACACATTATAAGGGGGTAGTTTTTGCATTTCCGCACACTATAAGGAGGTAGTTTTTGTACTGGCGCACATTATAAGGGGGTAGTTTTTCTATTGGCACACATTATAAGGAGGTAGTTTTTGTATTTCCGCACACTATAAGGAGGTAGTTTTTGTATTTCCGCACACTATAAGGAGGTAGTTTTTGTACTGGCAAACACTATAAAGTGTCTTTTCTTACAAAGGCCCGACATAACTAACAGTTCATATGGGCAACAGCTGTCCCTCCCGATTCCCCCCTACACATGCATGCCTGACTTTACCAAGCATGCATGTCTTCAAAGCAGGAAGAGCATAAAAGAATTAGATCGGAATCTGAGTTGAAATCCAAAGGTGCCGACAAACATAATGTATGGCCATCGGGACCAACTCTCCAGCTCATAACCAGTTCAGGGAGCACTTACAGTACAGTGAACCTACAGTGTATTGTAAGGGTATTTTTAAGTACTGATTGGTTCTGTTCCTTTCGTTCTGTTCCCTTTTATTATTACCATTCTGTGTGATGATGTACCTTGTAATGTAATACCCATCCTCCATTGTGCTGATAAGAACACATTCCTGAGTGATCTCAGAGGCATACATGCTGCACACTGGAGGAGGGGCGAACAGGTTTAAACTCTGTGGCACACATACATTCAGGGGACTCCACCTAGAACTTCATCCTAGGTAGGATGTAAGTATTGATTTGCCCTATCTCTTGAACACCCTGGGGTGTCGGTCATGTCTTATAGCATGATCAACGGAGTCTAACCCGATTAATGCTAATGATATATTTACTTTTTATTATCCAGTATTTAAATTGTCTTTGTTATCTTATATTTAATCACACTTAGTAAATATGTATTTACTTAGCCTGCATAAGCTTATTAATTCTCAAATAATTTGAATTCACGTTTTGCAATATACAGTTATAGTAAAAATCTTTAGTTATTCCCTTGTTCCCTCATATGTATTGATGCCTGTTGTCACCACTAGGTGGTGATTTGTATAACAATGTGGCTCCTATTGGTCTGACTGGGTGCTGTGTACAGATTGCCCCCTAGAGGCTGGACCAGATACCTGAGAATCTATACAAATCTTCATTTTATTGCCATAAACAGAATACCGGCTGATGTGACGCATTTTTCACACGCAAAAAGGCTGTTTAGCTGAAACACGTCTGTCTGTATTCTGTTTATGACAATAAAGTGAAGATTTATTAGCATGAGAAAGTGAGTGCTGATCCACATCTTCTAGATGGATATATGGGCGTGCACCCAGGATACGGCACCACCTTCTTCCAGAGTATTTCTACAGACTGAGATGCATAGATAAATGGGGTGGGGGCCGTCCTCTAATCAGGTATATTAGGAAAACATCTCTGATTCCCTGGAGAGGATTGATTGCGTTAGGCTGGGTTCACATAATGCAGTTGTCATAGCCAAATATTGCGGTGGCGCGTGCAGATTCCCCCTGTACCTACTAGTGCGCCATATGTTTTTTTGCCTCATACTATACACGAGGGCTCTTTTCTAGACTCACTTTACATCAATATTTGGTGCCAAAATAATGTTGCACAGAATTAATAAAAGTGATGCGGTCCAGAATCGTCACTCAGTGAGCCCTCACTTTTCCAGACATAAAATATGTCTAATAAAACATATGCCGCGAGGTGTATACTGCAATTATTAATGGAGCTTCACGATTGTATCAGTCCTGCCAGTTTAAAAAAAAATACTGTAAACCCGAAATATTGTGCCTCAGCAGGTTTATATGTGAGTCATCCGATACCATGCGTCAGACTACAGGATTTTATGGCTTCCAGGGTCATGACCCCTATAAATCTCAGAAGTCCCCTATAACCTTAACCCTCCCCTCCCCCACCAGGGAATGAAGTGTAATACATTTATATACAATTGATATAAACTCTGTATAAAGCAGGGACATCTGTAATGATCTCACTGCTGTATACGGATTCCTGCAGCGCCCTCTGCTGGTCACTGCCCGTTACTGCAGTCTCTGCGATGCTGTGCTCCTTCTATAACGCTCGCTCTCCAGTCACATGATGTCCTGTAAATTACATTGATGCTTCTATACGACACATTGTAATTCCATGTAAACCGGTCACCGCAGTTAATGGGGGTCAGTAGTACATTTTTGCACACATGCATCCTCAGCTCTCAACTCGACAGATTTTGGACCTATGTGACTGAAGCTCTATATAGACAACAATGGTGGCGCAGGACCCAGCGCGGCGCAGCAGATGCCGAAACACGTTCTATATATAGGTGGAAAATGAGAGCGAGTGCCACAGGGGGCAATTATATACAATTATACATGAGAGCAACTGCACATACTGAAGTAATAATCTGCAGGATATATCACTATGTGTCTGTCAGGTTGTAGAGAGAACAGAGCAATGTTCTGCAGATCTCTAGAGGTCAGTGGTGTAATAATCTGCAGGATATATCACTATGTATCTGTCAGGAGGTAGAGGGGATAGAGCAATGTTCTGCAGATCTCTAGAGGTCAGTGGTGTAATAATCTGCAGGATATGTCAGTATGTATCTGTCAGGAGGTGGAGAGGACAGAGCGATGTTCTGCAGATCTCTAGAGAGGTCGGAGGTGTAATAATCTGCAGGATATATCACTATGTATCTGTCAGGAGGTGGAGAGGACAGAGCGATGTTCTGCAGATCTGTAGAGAGGTCAGAGGTGTAATAATCTGCAGGATATACCACTATGTGTCTGTCAGGAGGTAGAGAGGACAGAGCGATGTTCTGCAGATCTCTAGAGGTCAGTGGTGTAATAATCTGCAGGATATATCACTATGTGTCTGTCAGGTTGTAGAGAGGACAGAGCGATGTTCTGCAGATCTCTAGAGGTCAGTGGTGTAATAATCTGCAGGATATATCACTATGTATCTGTCAGGAGGTGGAGAGGACAGAGCGATGTTCTGCAGATCTCTAGAGAGGTCAGAGGTGTAATAATCTGCAGGATATATCGCTATGTGTCTGTCAGGTTGTAGAGAGGACAGAGCGATGTTCTGCAGATCTCTAGAGAGGTCAGAGGTGTAATAATCTGCCGGATATATCGCTATGTGTCTGTCAGGGGGTAGAGAGGACAGAGCGATGTCCTGCAGATCTCTAGAGAGGTCGGAGGTGTAATAATCTGCAGGATATATCACTATGTATCTGTCAGGAGGTAGAGAGGACAGAGCGATGTTCTGCAGATCTCTAGAGAGGTCAGTGGTGTAATAATCTGCAGAATATATCACTATGTATCTGTCAGGTTGTAGAGAGGACAGAGCGATGTTCTGCAGATCTCTAGAGGTCAGTGGTGTAATAATCTGCAGGATATATCACTATGTATCTGTCAGGAGGTAGAGAGACAGAGCAATGTTCTGCAGATCTCTAGAGGTCAGAGGTGTAATAATCTGCAGGATATATCACTATGTATCTGTCAGGAGGTAGAGAGACAGAGCAATGTTCTGCAGATCTCTAGAGAGGTCAGAGGTGTAATAATCTGCAGGATATATCACTATGTGTCTGTCAGGTTGTAGAGAGGACAGAGCGATGTTCTGCAGATCTCTAGAGAGGTCAGTGGTGTAATAATCTGCAGGATATATCGCTATGTATCTGTCAGGAGGTGGAGAGGACAGAGCAATGTTCTGCAGATCTCTAGAGAGGTCAGAGGTGTAATAATCTGCAGGATATATCACTATGTATCTGTCAGGAGGTGGAGAGGACAGAGCGATGTTCTGCAGATCTCTAGAGGTCAGAGGTGTAATAATCTGCAGGATATATCACTATGTATCTGTCAGGAGGTGGAGAGGACAGAGCGATGTTCTGCAGATCTCTAGAGAGGTCAGAGGTGTAATAATCTGCAGGATATACCACTATGTATCTGTCAGGAGGTGGAGAGGACAGAGCGATGTTCTGCAGGTCTCTAGAGAGGTCAGAGGTGTAATAATCTGCAGGATATATCACTATGTATCTGTCAGGAGGTAGAGAGGACAGAGCGATGTTCTGCAGATCTCTAGAGAGGTCAGAGGTGTAATAATCTGCAGGATATATCACTATGTATCTGTCAGGAGGTAGAGAGGACAGAGCGATGTTCTGCAGATCTCTAGAGGTCAGAAGTGTAATAATCTGCAGGATATATCACTATGTATCTGTCAGGAGGTAGAGAGGACAGAGCGATGTTCTGCAGATCTCTAGAGGTCAGGGGTGTAATAATCTGCAGGATATATCACTATGTATCTGTCAGGAGGTAGAGAGGACAGAGCGATGTTCTGCAGATCTCTAGAGGTCAGGGGTGTAATAATCTGCAGGATATATCACTATGTATCTGTCAGGAGGTAGAGAGGACAGAGCGATGTTCTGAAGATCTCTAGAGGTCAGGGGTGTAATAATCTGCAGGATATATCACTATGTATCTGTCAGGAGGTGGAGAGGACAGAGTGATGTTCTGCAGATCTCTAGAGGTCAGAGGTGTAATAATCTGCAGGATATATCACTATGTATCTGTCAGGAGGTAGAGAGGACAGAGCGATGTTCTGCAGATCTCTAGAGGTCAGGGGTGTAATAATCTGCAGGATATATCACTATGTATCTGTCAGGAGGTGAAGAGGACAGAGTGATGTTCTGCAGATCTCTAGAGGTCAGAGGTGTAATAATCTGCAGGATATATCACTATGTATCTGTCAGGAGGTAGAGATCTGATCTGAGGTCTGTTGAAATGTTTATTTTTTCTTATTTTCCTCGTTTCAATCCTGAATGCATTTTACGGGGCGAAAAATTCAGTTGTATTCCACTGAGGAGGCGCCCGCCATGACTCTCTCTGATATGACCACATTCCTCTCCTCCTCTTCATTGTGACCTGTAAGAAGGGGCCCCAGGACAACAGATCCCCTGAGTGATCCCATATGGACCCCACCCCAGAGGATTATCAGCCCTAGATTCTGGAGTTTCATTGCAGCTCTGGGATCGAGGATGACACCGGGGGCTTCACAGAAATTGTTTTTTTTCAGAATCTTGTTCTCTGAAGATTTTATAAATTTAATTTTGATTAATTGCCCGGAACTTTATTGCTCAGCATCCAACGTCATCATTAGAGGGGTATCTCAGGGTCTCTTCAAGTGTGGCATGGAGCCCAAAAGCCATTCCAGCATTTCCTTCAAACCAAATGCTGCTCCTTCCCTTCTGTGTCCTGCTTTGTGCCCGTACAGCAGTTTACGACCACATATTGGGGGTTTCTTTAAACTGCAGAATCAGGGTAATAAATATTGGGGTTTGTTTGGCTGTTATCCCTTGCTGTGTTACAGGAAAAATGATTAAAATCTGCAAATAAAGAGAAACTTAAATTTCACCTCTATTTTGCTTTCATTCCTGTGGAACATCAAAAGGGTTCCCAAAGTTTCTAAATTCAGTTTACAATACTTTGAGGGGCGTATTTTCTAAAGGGGGTCATTTATGAGTGGTTTCTATTATGTAAGCCCCACAACGTGACTTCGGAAATTAATTGGTCCTTAAAAAGTGGGTTTTAGAAATTGTCTTGAAAAATTGCTTCTAAAATTCAAAGCCGTCTAACTTCTTAAAGATAAAATGACATTTACAAATTGATGTCGACATAAAGCACAAATATGATGAATGTTAAATGTCACTCAGATCCAGAACCTGTTACTGACCTCTGCGCTGATGACATGGCCGCCTACTTCAGAGACAGGTTTAGCCATATCTGGCAGGAAATAATCTCCCAGTCCCCAAATAATTTCAATCCTCCTCTCTCCCATTCCTCCACATACTCTTTCTCCTCTTTTGACCCTATACCAGATGAAGAAGTCTCCAGGCTTCTCTCTTCTTCTCGGCCCACGACCTGTAGCAGTAATCCTATTCCCTCACACCTCCTCCAGTCCCTCTCCTCGGCTGTCATCACTCACCTCACTACAATTTTTAACCTCTTTCCCTTCTGGTATCTCTCCCTCCTCTTTCAAACATTACTAAAAAAAGCATCCCTTGACCCAGCCTGTGCTGCTCACTACTGACCCGTTTCTAACCTCCCCTTCATCTCTAAACACCTTGAACTTCTTGTCTGCACTCGCTTAAAAAGCTGTCTCTCTGCAAACTCTCTTCTCGACCCCTTGCAATCTGCCTTTCGCCCTTCACTCTACAGAAACTGCCCAAAGTATCTAATGATCTCTTGACAGCGAAAAGGAATGGCGACTATTCTCTACCGATTCTTCTGGATCTTTCTGCAGCATTTGATACTGTAGACCACTAGCTCCCCCTCACCATTATCCAATCAGTAGATTTGGCTTTCGGTACCACCTCTATGCTTATGACACTCAACTTGATACTTCATCCCCTGAAATCACCTCTGCTTTACTCCAAAACACCAGTAATTGTCTGGCAGCTGTCTCTAACATCATGTCCTCTCTGTATCTAAAACTGAACCTCTCAAAAACTGAACTTCTTGTCTTTCCCCCATCTACTAACACACCTAAACTTGATATTTCAATCTCGGTCTGTGGCACTATCATAACTCCGGGGCAGCACGCCCACTGTCTTAGGGCAACGTTTGACTCTGATCTTTCCTTTGTTCCCAATATCCAATCACTTTCTCGCTCTTGTTGTCTTCACCTCAAGAATATCTCCAGAATCTGCTCTTTTCCGACAGTGGAAACGGCAAAAACCTGTGTTGTTGCCTTGATTCATTCTCGTCTTGACTTCTGCAATGCATAACTAATTGGTCTTCCTCTCTCTAAACTCTCCCCCCTTCAGTCTGTCCTAAATGCTGCAGCCGGGCTCATCTCATCTGTCCTCCCGTTATACTGATACTTTTAGCCTGTGCCAGTCACTTCACTGGTTGCCCGTCCACCACAGAATACAGGTCAAACTTCTTAAACTGTATTTAAAAATAAATAAAAATTTTGGTGAATGGTCACACAAATGGGGAGCTTAGTGCATCAATACACAGGGGATGAAAATACAGTAAACCCACCAACCCCCCCATAAATCATGGCAGGCGGCAGTTATAGGGACACGCTCCTTCTGTGCCCACATAAAGCAACCAGATTGGAACACAAGTTCTTGAAATTCCCACAAGACCATAAAACTCACAATCCTGTCAGGAGCCGTAAACCAAAAGGAAATCGATTTGTAAAACTGACTGCAGAAAACACAGAGATCGAGGGAGGAATTCCCCCCGGACACAGGGCATTCAAGGCGAAGAGCGAGCAGCTCCGTGTTACACGCATTAATCTGCTGGAGGACATTGAGATGTTGGCTCCTCGCCATGTTCCTGGGTAGGAAGATTTTATTGCGGTAGAACAACGTGGTCCTGGATCTGGTACTGGTCAGTCGACTGGCTGTTGCGGACAATGCAACACGATGGAACCAGAGGTGGAAAAATGGAGAAACACAGGTGACGTTATATCTAGTGCAGTGAAGAAACAGATGGGAAATACAGCCAGGTCCAATGGAGAAAAAGAAACAAAACGAGAAAGAAACAAAAAGATAAAAAAAAAAAAGAAATAAAAAAAAACATAGAAAAAAGAAACAAAATAGAAAATAAAAACAAAGTAATAAAAATAAAAAACAAAGAAACAAAATAGAAATAAAAACAAAGTAATAAAAATAAAAAACAAAGAAACAAAATAGAAAATAAAACAAGAAACAAATAAAATAGAGAAAAAAATAGAAAACAAAGAAACAAAAACAATAATAAAGAATGTCCCTTCTCTAAATATAAAACCTCCTTATATTCTACTCCCAGAGCCCTTGGGCAGGACGTCGGGGTGATCCACTGACATGGTAGGTTTTGAGGCCGGGGCACCTCTATAATCGGATTTAGAGGAAGAGTACCGCCACGTAGTTGCCCTAAAACATAATCTTTCTCGTAAAAATCCAGTCCCCTTATCCTGAGAAATGCTGCTTTTTCTATTTATGCAAATAAGATTTAGGGTGCAGTGTGGGCGGGCACAATCCATTCAGTGCACCTGGCATCCCCTGGGTCTTCACTACCAGCTCTGAATTCTCAGGGGCTGTCGGGTTTCTGGCCGTGTCCTGCCAAAGAGATGCTGTTTTCCAAACCAATCTGTCCCATTTCACCATGTTCAAGATCTCTGCTTGCTGTCTGTGAAGAGGAACATTCTCAGTCAGAGAAGCCCATCCCGACCTCTTCTCCGAGTGATCGACCACTAAGGCTGAGTCCATCCCATGGCACACGAGTCACAAAGAAATCGCAATCATGGGCAGACGCAGCAATTTCCTTCTTGGTTCAATGAAGTCTAATTCTATTTATGGAACTCTGAGGCCAGTTTAAGTAGTATATGAGTGGATTGCATAAGTATTGACACCTCAATATAATGCTACTACTGTATCTGTCGGTGGAGGGTCTCATTCATCCAGGTGATGATCAGTAGTGATAAGAACTGGACTTGTATTTGGTCTTGGAGACTGGCTTTCTCAATTAGAATAACTTGTACAAGGAATCACTTGCATTAAATACTGATGACTCATGCTTCAATCTGTGTCACTTACAATGCTGTTCTAACACCTCTCCTGAGATTTTAATCACACCTAATGCAAATACAATCAACAACCTACCCCATGAGGTCCTCGACCTTGAGTTGATTATAATAAACAGATGCTGACTGCAGCATGAGGCACCAGTATTTAGTGCCAGAGATTCCTTGTACAAGTCATTCTGATTGAGAAAACCAGTGGGTCCTGTTGCTCTTATTTCTTACTATGGATAATTCTATCTAAATCTGTGCCTGAAGGCCTCGTACTACAGGACCCTGGAGGGGTGTAGTGAACTCCAGATCCCCTGTGACCACCCTAGAGACCCCCCCCCAGAAAAAAAAAATCACCAGCCCCTCTGGGCTTTGACATTCTTAAAGGGGTATTCCCATCTATTCATCGAGAGAATTTCTCTGTAAATGACAGGGTTGTATAGACCTGAAACAAAGAAAGCCGCACCCGCCGTGACGCTTGTAATTACCGCTAATGTGCAGGAAACAAAAGGGCGCAGATGGCGGTCTCTGGAATGGCCGCTGTGTTTTACCCAAGTTGGCAACTATGTTATTTCCATTTTCCTCCATTTGGAAAGGAATCCAGCGGATGTGAGAAGACGTAAGCGGCAGCGCGGTCCTGGGCGAGCGCACTGACAGCCTGTAGAGCCTCCGCTGCGGGGGGCTCAATGTTTAATCTGTCAGAACAGTTCATGTTTCCATGGAAACAACTATTTTTGAATCGATCAAGTTTCTCGGCCAGTGACTTAAACGCTCGGCTTCTCCTCGCTTCTTCTTCTCCTTTGGAATGATTTTATTTGAGATCACGGTGGGATTAAAATTGTGATCACTGAAAAAGTGTGGAGGGGTGAATATCTCTTTGAACTGTGGCCCCGCGCGGTAGCGTGCAACATGGCTGAATACTGCGGCACAGCTACCACGGATCCGCGGTAATGTGATTCATCTGCATGCGATGTGGATCTGCTGCAAACTGAGGACGGTTCTCGGACATGTGGCACAATACTGCCCCCCCCCCCAGCCGCACGTGGACCCTCAGCCTCTGACCAAGTAATTGCATAAGTATTCCCACCCCTGATTAAATAACATCTCACAACGACGGGTTCTCTCTTGGATTAGGGGCTGAATTAAACCCACATAAATTGGCCAAAAAATATTAAACCACCAACAACCCCCCGCGCGGTCGGACGGGATTTGTATTGATGAGTTAAGCCCTTCAATAAGGTGTCCGGCTTATTTCGAAACTGACCTAAAACCAGGAATTGTGGTTAAAAAGAACAATAAGACCTCTGCTTACTATCAGTGAATTAAATTATTCTCATTGACGTCCTCTAAACCTAACCTAGCCCAATGCTTCTTAACAGCTGAGGGTTTGTTACAGTTGTATCCAGTCTAGACAATCCTCTGAACAGTTTACCTGCACCGACACATTGTAACAACACTTTGAGACTTTGTAACCTTCAACATGGTGCAGCGACAGATCTGTACTGGTTTCAGACTCTGGATACCAAGAAGATTGTTCCCATTCATGAACAGCAAGCAGAGATCTTGTAAATGATTAACTGCAACACAAAATGTATTAGAAAGTTGCGGGAATGTTCATTTCGTAATGATGAAGATTGGATTCTATAATAGCTATAGAGACCTAAGGGCCTGAAATGCGTCAGAGAGGGGCCCTGTGCTGAACTCCATGGCATTTTACTGCAGCTGCCACTAGGGGGTGCTCAGTAGAAAAATACTTTTTTTTACAGCTTCCATTAAGTTCCTATGTAGTGAGCTCCCTCTAGTGGTGGCTGCAGGAAGACAGTCTTATAATAAATTGCAGAAAACATAGCTCTGTATGGGGGAGAATTATTTGTGTATTTGTCAGTTGTCAGGAAAAAACACCATATTTTTGAAGCACGTGTTCCACCTTCTCCGACAGAACTCCAGTAAAGCGGCGGAACACAATTATTTTTTTAAATTAAAAATTTCCTCTACTCTCAATAATCTCGCGGTGAGGTGGGGGAGGGGGGTCATACTAAATTTTGCTATGGGGTCCCATGAGATCTGTGTGCATCCCTGAGCGATGGGACAATTCCGCCTAAACCCATCCTGGAGCAGAACATCCCGTAATGGCCCAGAAGATCCATGAGTTGGGTGAACCATAACTTCGCCAGCCTGGTCGTGACTGCTCCGCTGCGATGTCAGGCGTCCGCTAATACTTTTGCCCGCGCTTACGTGGTGTCCGGACTGTTGTGCTAATGTTTATCAATGGACCCGATGCCTTCAGGTCGTGCGTCACTGGCCCCGGCCGCACTCTACAGGGGCCCCGCACAACGTCCGCCACCTTTATACTGAGAAACCTTAATAGTCGCCACTAAAAGCAATTTCCGCTAAGAACTTTTTGCGTACATTGTCGGGTGGGAACCACGATCAGAACGTTCTCGCTTCCCGCTGCTCGTAATTTCTGTTTTTCACTTAATTGTGTTTTCCAAACAAACAGGAAAGGAGCAGAAATGATAAAAGCCGTCGAGGACAGAGCGTTCCCCTCCTGCGCCCGGAAAATTGCTGCAATTTAACTTTTGTATAATACGGCAAATCACGCTCCGCCTGCGTTACTGGAGTCATTGGCTGCATCCGCGTGGCTGAGGGGTTTAGATTGAAATATCATTCTCTTTAAGGTTTTGCTTCCTAATACAATCCAATGGCTGTCGCACATTGTGGGCGGTCATTGGGGGGGTGACGGGGGGGAATCACTGGGGGTCAGCAGGGGTGCTGGATATCAGTCTGTGTTACCGGATTATTTGGTTTTCCTGTGTCGTTCAATGGTGAGAAAACTTTCTGTGTGACTGATGCACAATAACAGGATATCTGAAAAGGGGGTGAATACTTTTGCAAAGCGCTGCATACTTCCAGGAAAGGGCTGAGTCTAACCCGAGGACTCAGTAGCATCCATACAGTAGTGCTGTCACAGTCAAGCTGAACATATGAAGACCTGGTAGTTCCCAAATCCACAGCGGACCCCACAGCACTACATGAAGTACTTGCTATAGTCCTCCCAGGGACAGTCTCCTAGTAAAGCGCACTCACCTGTCCCTTCCCCGCATGCCGCTCCGTCCTCTGTTACTGACAATGGGCCTGACGGACAGCAGCTAAAATATTGCGTTCAGGGAAGTGGTCCTCTTATTGAATGGCCACAGCCCCCCTGGGTATGTTACAGGTGAACCCCCATCTGTACGGCATTGTCTGGACTGATACATTGTAGCAAAATAGCCCAGAGATTTGTGCAGCTGGATCAGATACAAATGTATCTACTTCTCAGCAGGGATGTACAGGGTTACGGCCTCTGAATGGAAACAGTGTTCTCATTCACAGACAGCAAGCAGAGATCTTGAAAATGGTGAGAAACTGAAACACAAAGTCTATTCTATCATACATAGATTACATTCCAGTTACATAGGACTGGACACCTGACAGTTAGAGGTGCAGGATGTCGGGGGAGGGGTGAATGTCTGTGATTTCTGACAGCAGGAAGGGGACAATGAAGACCCCCCAGTGATGAAGATGGTGGCCCCTTCTTCAGGGGTTGGGGGGCCTGGATAGTTTCCTTTATTTGGAGGGGTGCTGTTATCACAGAAGGGGGGACATGGTGAGTCAACACGTGACCACGTGCAAGGAGGGCAGTGTGTATTCATGAGCACAGCGCCCCCGTCTATAAGATTACAGGAGCGAGGAGTCACTGAGACTGAGAGGTTCGGCACACTCCTTTCCTGAAATGCTCTGTGCTACTGTGGACCTTACACACTTTACCAGTTCATGTATAGTGTCTTCTCCCTACAGGGTAATGAGCGCCACCTGCTGGGTATTCTCGGGGTAGACTTAGAAGACAGAAACCTCTTCATTTCAGCTACTAAAATCAGAGCTGCGTGGACCTACACTGCGGCCTGTGTGGAGTCCTGCACCCGTGTACCCCCAGGTTAGAGCGCCCCCAAGTGCTTGGAGCTCTTTATAGAACTTGAGTGGCTTTGGCTCTGTTCATGATGCATTTTAGGGTGTAGAATCTGGAGACCCTCGTTGCCCATCCAGGGCCCCTTAAACACGAGGTCCCTGCAGTGATCCACGGCCACGTCCAGTAGTAAGTTGTCCATGAGATTCTCTACATTCCCCCGGCCAAGTCTGCAATCGTTCCCCACACCCTGGCGGCAGACAGCACTAGGGGAGCGGTGCAGCACAAATGGCAGGTGGTCTGCATGGTGCACCCTCCACGGACTCCTTTCTAAGGTGGGACCCGCACCTGTCATTCATTGGGCGCATATCCATGCAATATGCCCCCAAAGTCCAATATGGGACCCTTTCAGGCTCTCTGTGCGGAACTCTATATGTGATCAGCTCCAGCCCTGACTGTAACACACAGTGTGCTGCCCCATCCTGTCCCGAATGATAAAACCCGACTTTCTAGCTAGTAATTCAATCCACTGCACAAAATCTGTCCCTGCCGGACCCTACAATGGCAGACACATCCTCTCACATCAGAGGCCGAGCTCACAATGACGTCTGTGCTTCACTGCTAGTATAGAGCCTGATAGACCAGCCAATATCCTGCCTCCTGATTGGCTGTCAGGCTGACTGCAAGGCATTGTGGGTAAGCCCCGCCCATGGCCATGTGATTCTTCATCCTCTCTGCTGTTCCCCTCACTACTGCACTGAATTGTAAATGTAAAATTGACGAGGGCGGCGTCTTGTGCAATTCTTCTGAACCGACCTGCCAAAATTATTCATTCGTTTGGAAGATTTTTTGAGACACTTAGAATTGGTTTGCCATCTCTGCTGCCGTCACGTACTTACTGTATGGCTTTATCCAGTAAGGATGTTCTATGCAGCAGTCTACCCGTGTCCTGTACGGGTTATGTTACCCCACGGTGTCAACGCTGCAACACTAATTTCTATTGGTTAGGGCTTTGGTCATGTGACCACTGGCGTGTTGCAGCCATTATGGGCTCAGTTGCTGCTTTTTTTTTTACCATTTTGTGTTTTTTTTTGACCATTTTGTGACACAAACAAGAGCTACAGATCACAACCCATGGCGGCTACTTGTCCAAATACTGAGGCGCCAGTCTGGATTTCTTTTGGTCATTGTTGGGGGCTGCAGATCTGAATCCAGTCGCGGTAAGCGGTTCTCCGCAGGGACTGACGAGTGATTGGTGGTTTAACCTGATCAAGATGACAACCTGCACAGGCCGAGCGACAAATCCCTGATGTACGGCCGGATAACACGCAGGCCTCCTCCTTCTTCCCTCCTAGGTTCCACAAAGCCAATGGTCCCCAACCTGTGGCTCTCCAGCTGTAAAACTACACCTCCCATCATGCCCTGACAGCCTGCAAGTAGCAGGGGAAGATGAGAGATGTGGCTGTTACAAAACTACACCTCCCATCATTCTATGACAACTTGCAAACAGCTGAGGAAGATGGGAGCTATAGCTTTGAACAGCCGGAGATCCCTGCATTGTGTAGAATGATTGGCGACCTGGGTTTATGTTGAACCTGTGACTGAAGATCTGTGGTGATCCGGTCGGGGGATCCATCGACCCTGCAGGACAATGAGACTGGAGCAGTTGTCGTGGACAAGGAGCTTACACTCTCCCCATGACGTGAGCTCTGCCTCCGACCACACAGAAGAGCGGAGATTACAGCCGTCACCCGCTGGTAGATTTATTTCTCAGACTTCAGCAATCAGGAGAATCTTAAAAAATAAAACCTATTTCTGAAGGTCGCGGAACATTCTGTATTTACACTCGGCTGGAGGAGAAGATGGCGGCTTCAAACACAAGATTCATAGTACAAAAAAAATCTAAGAAAAGATCTATAAATAAAAGCAATAAAGCATGAAAAGCACTTAAAGGGCATCTGTCAGCAGTTCTGTCCCTCTGACACTGGCTGACCTGTTACATGTGCACTCGGCAGCTGAAGACGTCTGTGTTGGTCCCATGTTCATATGTGTCCGCATTACTGAGAAAAATGAAGTTTTATAATATGCAAATGATTCTCTAGGAGCAACGGGGGCGTTACCATTACACCTAGAGGCTCTGTCTGCTGCACTGACACGACCAGGCTGTGAAATCATCATCACATCTGCCCCGGCCAATTAAACTGTAGAGAGTTTGGCAGTTGCACCTAGAGCCTCTAGGTGTAATGGTAACGCCCCCGTTGCTCCTAGAGGCTCATTTGCATATAATAAAACATCATATTTCTCAGCAATGCGGACACATATGAACATGGGACCAACACAGATGTCTTCAGCTGCTGAGATCACATGTAACAGGTCAGCCATTGTCATAGGGACAGAACTGCTGACAGATGTTCTTTAAAGGGGTGTCCAGGACTTAAAGGGGAATTCTTATCTTAGACAATGGGGACATATCCCTAGGATATGCTCCCATTGTCTTATAGGTGCAGGTCCCACCGCTGGGACCCGCACCTATATCAAGAACGGAGCCCCCAAACTGAAGGAGGGCGCACTGCGCATGCGCAGCCGCCCTCCATTCATTTCTATGGGAGCTGCACCTGGTGGTGGCCCCTCCGATCTCGGACCTAGAAGACAATGGGGGAATATCCTAGCAATATGCCCCCATTGTCTAAGATGAGAATAACCCTTTAACTACTGATGACCCATCAGATCGGTGGGGATCAGACTTCCAGCACCCTCAGGAGCTGCGCTGCCAGAACCCGGCATTCGGATAGCGCAGCTCCATCCAATGTGTAGCGGCCATGCCAGGTTACTGCAGCGCTGCTCCCATTCACAGTGTAGGAAGCGGTGTAGCTCTGGAGATGATCGGCGGGGGCCCAGGACTCCGAAAGATAGGTCATCAATATTAGATCGGCGGGGGTCCGACTCCTGCCCAAAGCTCAGGCCTCTTCTTACACCAGTGACATCAGTACATCGGACACGTGGCCTAGCCACAGCTCAGTCGCACTGAAGTGAATGGGGCTGGGCTGCGATACCAAACACGACCACTATACAATGGATGGCGCTGTACCTGGTGAGCTCTGGAAAATGTTAATCGTGGGGGGTGCCGGGGGTCAGACCCTCCCTGATCTTATACTGATGACCTATCCCGAGAATAGACATACATTTTACGTGTCCGGCCAGCTTAAAGGGTTTGTACAGGTTTTGAAAAGCATGGCTGCTTTATAGCAAAAACAGCGCCGCACCTGTCCACAGGTCACGTGTGGTATTGCAATTCAGTCCCATTCACTGCAATGAAGCGGAGCTGCAATACCAGGCACAACTCAAGGACAGGTGTGGTGGTTTCTGGAAGAAAGCAGCCATGTTTTTTTCTGATCCTGGGCAGCCCCTTTAAGAGATTGTGTAACAGGCTGTTTTAAAGGGAACCTGTCACATTGAACATGGCGTCTGAGAGCAGGAGGAGCTGAGCAGAGGGATTTATGGTGTCGTCCCATCTCCCTTGTTCCTCTCCGGAGATCAGCGCATCCTGGAAACGGATTCATTCCATTTGACTGAAAGCGCAGGCGATGCCCAAAATGAGCAGGAATTTATAGGAATGAAATACAAGCTTTGCTTAATCTTCTCCCATAAGACTCTATACCAGGGTTCGGCAACCTTTGGCACGCCAGCTGATGTGAAACTACAACTCCCAGCATGTAAACATGCCCAGCTATTCTAACTCCCATAGAAGTGAAGGAAGCATGCTGGGAGTTGTAGTTTCTGAACAGCTGGAGGCTGCGGATCCCTGCTATATACCCATCGGCTCCTCCTGCTCTGTAACATGCGGCTCAGACACCATGGTCTACATGGCCAGCGCCCTTTAATATTGATTGTCTATCCTTTAAAAGTTCTAACACCGGGCCCCACCGGTTAGGCTACTTTCACACTAGCGGCAGGGGTGTCCGGCAGGCTGTCCCAGCGGGTGAACAGCCTGCCGGATCCGTGTTGCCCTAGTGCACATGTGCGGCCGGAACTACGCTCCGTGGGGGTGGGGCAGAGCTCCGGGCGCAGGACGGTAAACATGCCGAGAGGCGGCCGGACTAAAACTACAACGGAGTTCCGGCCGCACACGTGCACTAGGGCAGCACGGATCCGGAACAGCCTGCCGCTAGTGTGAAAGTAGCCTCAGCAGAATGATAACCTGCGGCTCCAGCAGCCACCATGTACATACAGGTCTTAAAGGGGTATTCCAAGAACTGTCTAATGCCCACAGCCTTCGTCACCAGAAGATTCATACTCCCCTCCCCCGCTGTGTCCTGGTGCCCACACTGTATGGGCGTGGTCACAAGTGGCACATTACTGCTGATGCCAGTGATTGGCTGCAGTGGAGCATGCGACCATGCCCTTGCGGCACCGGATGTAAATACTGTGGGGAACATGGACAATATGGAGGACTGAGGAATCAGGTATTTACGGGGCAGACTGCGGTCATTAGATAAAAGGAAATTATTCCTGGAAAACCCCTTTAAGGAGTCAGGGGCTCCGGTGAGCTCTGCTGTCCTGTTCATCTGATTGGTGGGGGTCCCGGGGTTGACTGCACAGTACTCCTGGTCTAATCCTGCGGACACATGAGCAGGAGAGGCAGGTCACGTTATCTCCATAGAGCACACACCGAATTTAGTGCCCCCTCCCCCACTGGCACTTTACAGGGTCCTTTAGTCTTTAATAGGGTGATGTCCCAACTTAAGGGGGTCTTTCCACTGGCCCACATTCACATTTTAGCTCAGTGACCCGTTGATATTGGTCAGCATGGCGCACACGGCCCACAACTGATTGGCGATGCCACTTAAAGCGTACGGCAGGACGTTATCGAACAGGCGGTACTGGCGAACTCTCTCTATGTCTTGGTTTATGCAAATTCTTAGACGAGCGAGGGAATTGATGTCCTTGTTTAGTCCGGCCGCTTCCTTCTCCAGGTGGGGCGCGCACCTCACCACCTCCTCCCGCCCATAACGTGCCGCTTTCCTTTTGGCGAGGGGTCTTGCTTCTCCTCCAGGATGACGGCGGTCTTCAGAAACGTCTTCTATGCTCTCTGTCGTGGTCACCACCTCTTCCACTAACTTCTCCTCGGTCACAACCTCCTCCACCACATCCACCTCTCCAGCCGAGCGCTCCAGTTCCACAAGCGAATCTTCTGCCCCTGGCAAGGTGGTCACAACCAGGGTCTCCTGCCCCTCCTCGTTGGTGGATGCTAGGATGAACATGGCTTTCTGCTCCGTGGATGGCTGGCTTAACATGACCGTGGCTTCGTGGCACTCCCTGGGGAGAGCTGCCGTGGTGATAATAGGAGGGATGACCACGAAGGCGCCAACAGATTCCACCAAATCTTGGATGAGGAAATCCTTCTCGGTTACCACCCAATCTCCAGGTTCCAACAAGTCCAAGATGCCGGAGGACTTGATGATCTCTCTCTTGGACGCACACCCGGAATAGAGTGGGCTTATAAATATGACGGCTCCGTGGGGGGCAATGCCAAGCAGGCCTTTGTACACGGCATGGTTAGAATACATCTGAGAAGGTTTGTTCTCCGTCTCGCTGGTCTGGACCTTAATCTCTGCACAATGTAAGGTCACCCGGGCACGAGGGTAGGACGCCTTGAAGCATTCTGGCACGTCCTGGCATCCGGTTTCTCGGCTGCGCCAAAGAGGGATTTCGCCGAGGACAAGATACAAATAGTGCGCCCACGTGACAATGATCCTGACGGCCCCGGTCTGCGAGACGTTAAAGCGGACGGCCAGATCCTGGTCGTGGAATCCCTGGCGAACTTTGCATAGAAATAAGAAGAACTGGTCCACCTGCGGCATGCCCTCTGCGTCTGCGCAGGACCCCTTGTCCGTGTGTCTGTCCCCTTCCTGCTGGCACTGCTTCCATTTTACGGAGCTGCCCTCAGTTTCGGTCAGGGTAGAAAAAACGACTTTTAAAGTGGAGTAGTCCTTAAATCCGGTATAAAAGTGAATAAGGCTGGAGTCAGTGGAAAAGCGCTCCAGAAAGAACAGGTTCTTCTCCAGGGCCGCGTTGCGCTGCTGTAGTCGGGCGATCTCCTCGCGGGCCGCGTGCAGCATCTCTGTGTCGGTCATTGGGGGTAAGTCGTAGCAGTGGTCCAGTATGGACGCCGTCATCTCCACTGCTTGGGAAGGCTTGTTGTTCTGGACTTGGGGTTGTGAAGGCAAGATGGGCTGAAGCATGTGCTTACTGCTCCTGGAGACAGAAAACATCAGTCAGTTCCATCGCAGGCTCGAGGAATAACGTAAACCCCTACGGTGCACGACAAGACATCGAGGGGTTAAAATGCACTAACTAACAAGAGCTGCAGTGACGAGGGTTGTCGACCCCTGGTATGAGGTATACGGCACTCAGGGGGAGGCACAGGAGAAGGGTCCCAGCTCATAAAGGTCAAAACCAATTGGAATTTTGCTTCAGATCCCGCGATAAGCATTTATCACCTACAGTATCCACAGGATAAGTGATAAATATGGGATAAGGAGCGGTTCGACCACCGAGACCTCCTGAGAATGAAGGGTCCTCAAGTCCCCTCTCTGGAAGCAGCTGGGCGCACGCTGATCCACCACTCCATCCAGTTCTATAGGATCTTCCCATAGACATGAATGGGGCAATGAGCCAACGTGTGCCATCACTCCAGGATTGCTGGAGGCCTCAGCGTCTGACCCTGGGCAATCCAATATTTAGCATCGACCCTGTGGATAAACACTTTTCATAGGATGACCCTTGACCTTCAGAGATTGTCAGTAAGAACCACCATGCTAAGGGGGAAATTTGGCTTCACTGATGACACGATGACTTACAGTGACCACACGTCTCATCGGGAGAGCTATTCCTTCTGCCAGTCATACACATGCATGCTCGGCTTGGTGTAAATTTATTCTTAATGCAGAGTGGGGAATAGACCGCTGCCAGAGACCTCTTATCTAAAGGGAGCAGAAATGGCTGGACATGTTGAAATCCAGTGTGCCCGATCCTTCTTCCCCATCTGCATTAGAGAATCAGTCGGTCACAACCAGATAGGCTGATATGGTGACCTTAATCTCGTATGGATGGCTACTTTTAGGGGTGCGCTGCCACCATGAGCCACAGGGTGGCACTAGTGACACTCTAGTGGAGCTGTTCATTATATGATTGGATTCATTAGTCATTTGAATGATTGCAGGATATGATATGGTGGACTAAACTCAGGAAATGTTTGGGGCTCCAGGACCCGGACCTGCGGCAGGTCTGCTCACGTCTTGGGGCGATGGCCCCTGCGGTGCAATGTGAATGATCTTTACCCAGAATTCCTCTTGGGGACAGACATCTGCTCCTGGGTCATCTCCTCTGCCGACCAGTGGAAGATGCAGGGCACGCTGTAAGGCTTCAGGTTTCTTTTTCCTGTCAACGTCCTCACGAAATCAGACGGGAGGAAATGTTTGGAGCAGACGCGGGTGCAGCTGGAGACCTGAAATAAAGAGAGTCACTGAATGTGGACGGAAACGCCAGAAAACTCAGCACAGAAGACCGACTCAGAGGGCAAGTTACCCATTGGCACCCATGAACGCCATGCTGCATAAGTTCTCTGACTGGACCAGAACGGAGGCCAACAGAGCCTCTCGCCGGTATGATGGCCGCCCAAGGGTCTAACATCCACCCCGGGAGCGTTCCTGGCGGTAAACAGGCACCGCAGACGCCCACACGTTCTCATATACTTGATCTTTCTGTCCTTTGGCATATTAAATAAGTATTATATAACGGACCTGGGCCCGGGTCCCTGTAGATCTGGTTCAGCCGGTCCCTATATTAAACATTAGGCTTGGGTCCCAGTCTCTGTAGACCAGGTTCGCCGGTCTCTATAGCCGACTCTATATTATATATTGGACCTGGTTCCCAGTCCCTATAGATCCAGTTTGGCCGGTCCTGGTCTCTATATTATATATTGGACCTGGGTCCCGGTAGACCTAGTCCCTATAGCTGGGTTCCAGTCCCTGTAGACTGCAGTTCAGCCGGTCCTTATTGCTGGCTTTATATTCTATCTTGGACCTAGGTCCCGGTAGATCTGATTCGGCCAGTCCCTATAGCTGACTCTATATTATATATTACACCTGGGTCCCGGTCCCTATATTATGTATTAGGTCTAGGTCCTGGTATATCCAGTTCGGCCGATCCTGGTCTCTATATTATTTATTAGACCTGGGTCCCGATCCCTGTAGATCCGGTTCTGCAGTCCCAGTCCCTATATTATATATTAGGCCTGGGTCCCTGTAAACCCAGTTCGACCAGTCCTGGTCTCTATATTATATATTGGACCTGGGTCTCGGTAGAGCCGGTTCGGCTGGTCCCTATATTATATATTAGACCAGGGCCCCGGTCCCTGTAGATCCGGTTCCGCAGTCCCAGTCCCTGTAAACCCAGTTCGACCGGTCCTGGTCTCTATATTATATATTGGACCTGGGTCTCGGTAGACCCAGTTTGGCTGGTCCCTATATTATATATTCGACCAGGGCCCCGGTCCCTGAAGACCCGGTTCGGCCGGTCCCTATATTATATACTGGGCCCAGATCCTCAGAATTACCTTGAAGCTGGGCCCCGGTTCTCTGCGGATCCGGTTCAGCCAGTCCCGGTGTCTCTGAGGCTCCACATGGAAGGCTGGGATCCTATGGAAGGAGATCTTCTTGTCTGCATTGTACCTGGAGTCACTGTTACAGAAGGGCACACAGCAGTGGTAGGCAGCCATGGGGGTACCAGCAGACTAGACCATGCCTGACATCAGGAGGCACTGACAGGACGCCCTCGGCTCCCCTCACGCCTGGTTGGCACCGCCTGGCCCCCTCAGCCCGGTCCCGGGCACCTACTCACTGGAACCTCTCAAACTTGCCCGACTACGCAGCACCATCCGTGAGCAAACAACCCGCGCATGCGTGATGCACTAGAGCTCTTTCCCGGGACGCATGCGCAGAAGGTCGACATGCTACTTCCTGCAGTCTCATCGTTGGTTGCGTTCCGCGATGCGTACAAGGCGCGTGCGCACTACGTAGTTCCTACGTCATTACGTCCGGAAGCGGATCAGTTTTATTAAGACTGCGCATGCGGAAACTTCACTGCGAACTGTGGTGCGTAAGGAGCTTGACAGTAGTCACCGAAGGAACTTTCTGGACTTGAATTTTCTCTTATTAGGCAGCGCCTAGGAAGGGTAAGTAGTGCCAAAGTAATTGGGCTATGACTGTAATTAGCTCTTTAATGTATTTTAATTATGAGGGAGCATTATCAAAACTGGTGTGAAGGAAAACTGACTTGGTGTCCCATTGCAGCCTTGGAAAGTGAAAGGTGAATTCTAATTGGTTGCTGGGGCAACTAAGGCAGTTTTCCTTCACACTAGTTTTGGTAAATCTCCCCTATTTATTTATGTGGGAAGAGTCAGTAGATATGACCAGAAGCAGAACTAGAATAAAATTCTTATAAAAATCTCCTTGTTGATGGTTTCCACTAGGCAACTGTGATATAAAGAGGCAAGACCTGGGTCCCCCAGCGATGGACACAGTACCCCTAGAGCCCCTATTGGAAACAATGGGCATTGTTAAAGTTGCCTATACATAGACAGCCCCTTTAAGAAGTAGGATTTAATACAAAAATCCTCTGATGGTTTATTGTTACCTTTTTCCTTTCAGTACAACATGCAGATCTTCATTGCGGGCCAAACCCTGCACACGCTGGACGTGTCCGACCAAGACACCGTGACAGATGTAAAGGTAGGTGTCCCCTTCACCTTTAGCTCCCACATTCCCTGCTGTATAAGGTTAGCGAGATGTGAGGACGGCTTGGACTTTAGCTGTCATTTTTGTCTTGTATGAAAGCCTGCACTGTCAGCTTTCATACAAGACCAGTTGAATGTTTCTAGCTGCTTACCGTTCAGCAGGTAGCAGCATCTAAAGCAGCCCTCCCCCCTCCAGTTAGCTACTCTTCACACAGACCGAGCTGGACTTGGGCAAAACAGTCAGGTGGTTAAGAGTTTTCTAACATTTTACAGCCTGGTCAGGTCATCGGAATCTGATCGTGGGGGGGTCTGACACCCGGGACTTTCATCAAGCACCTGTTAGAGAAGGTAGCGGGGTTCCTGTGAGCGCCACAGTCTTCTCCGTGCTCACCTAGAACAGCGCCTTACATAGTACAGTGGCCGTACTTGGCATTACATTTCAGCTCCATTCACTTCTATGGGTCTGATCTGCTCCTCGGTCATGTGATCGATGAACATGACGTCACTGGCCTAGGAAAAGCAGAGAGAAGGCTGCGGTGCTACCGCCGATCTGTGAGGGTCCGACGCCCGGGATGTGTCTGACGTGTCTGTCCCTGTGCTTCAGAAACGTATCGCTCAGCTGGAAGGCCTCCTGGATTGTGATCTGGTTCTGTCCTCTGCTGGGATCTCTCTGGAAGACGGCGCCGTTCTGTCGGACTGTGGGGTGCGGGAGCAGAGTACCCTGAATGTAACGGCCAGACTACTGGGAGGTAGGAGAACGCTGTGTACGTGTCGCCCCCTGTACGCCAGGACCCTGTATAGTTACAGCCTCTTCTTCTTGCAGGTAAAGTCCACGGCTCACTGGCTCGTGCTGGGAAAGTGAGAGGTCAGACCCCCAAGGTAAGTAAGCGCCATTTATAGACCTCGCTTCGTGAAGATCTATTGATTAAATGCGCTCCGCTGACCGATCCGGTTTTATACATGCGGGAGACTCTCAGGAACACATTTCCACATTTTCTCTTGTTTGGTTTAGTTTTTTTTTTACAATTCTGTAAAACTACAGCTTTAGGCCTCATGCACACAACTGCGCCATTTTTTTCCGTCCACAAATTGCGTATCCAACAGACGCGCCCCCCCCCCCACATGGGTTCCACAATTTGCAGAAAAGACTAGGCCCCCCATAAAGAGAAATGCTTATGGAAGCGCATGCGCTGGTTTTTGCTCGGCCATTATAGTCAGATTCCCTTACATTTTTGCGTTGACAGAGCTGCGTGCGGGCTTGTTTTTTTTTGGGGTGAGCTGTAGTCCTTTTCGATACCATACAAGAGTACATACGACTTTCTGATAATTTTCGTCGGATTGGAGTTACTACCCACCTCATCTGCTGCGGGTGAATGTCAGCTGTCTAAGGCCGCGTTCACATCTGTTTTGGAGAGATCTGACCCCCTGATGCGGCACAAATGCCAGCTGTCAACCTGTCAATCTTTGCATGGAACAGTTCTTGTCTGGGCGAAACCCAGAATTTGTGCCGGAAATTGTCTGGATCACTGCTGGATCTGTTTGCAGTCAATAGATCGGGCAGTGAAGTAGAGGATCCAGTGGCTGCCCTGAGCCGGAACAGCCTGACACAGCTCGTACCTCACCAGCCGACTCCATACACTCATCATGTAGATCCCAGTGCACAAACTGGTTTCCAGAATTAGAAGGACATGGCGGCTTTCTTCCCACAGCTTCCATGGGTGTCTGGTGTGGCCCGACTCATTTCAAGTGGACAGATCTTAGTAAAGTCAGTCTCCAGTCACAGCTAAAGTTCCTTTTATTAACTGATCAGGACGGTCCAGACATATATATGGAGTCTGTACGCTGCACTTGCTGTAGTCTCAGGTTTACTCCCTACCTCTGACGCTGTGTAGTTAACAGTCCAGCGGTCTGATGAAGGTTGTCAGACCCTTCACTTGGATTGTTCTCAACGTTCAATCCATAAACTTCAGCTGTGATTGGAGCGCAGTGATTTTACCTATTGATCGAGTGCCGTCTGCTTCTGTGCACTGTGACTAGATCTCCAGTGATCGCACCTTCACCTTTATTTTTCAGGTCGCAAAACAAGAGAAGAAGAAAAAGAAGACTGGCCGGGCCAAGAGGCGCATGCAGTACAACCGCAGATTCGTCAACGTGGTTCCTACATTTGGCAAGAAGAAGGGCCCCAATGCTAACTCTTAAATCCTGACTTCTCGCCTCTCAGCGGGTGGAATATTTGATCTCATAATTAATTTTGAAATAATTTTAAGATTTTTCTTTTGTGAAATTAACTGTAAATTTGATATTTTGCTAATAAACTGCTTGGCTTGTACAAAGACACATTATGGGTTTAGATTTAAAGTGACTCCTGTTCAAGAAAAAAATACTCCCATTACTTGGGGAACGTCGCTGCCTTCCTTTTCATCTGCAGCCACACTGGTTTCCGGGCTCATCTTCTGCCATCCAAGATGGCCGCATCAGATCTCAGACAGGCTGGGTGCAGTAGTGCAGCTCTACTTCAAGGGGTATTGCCATCACAGCCATTGAGGGCACATTGTTAGGATATGCCATCAGTGTCATAGGTCCTACGTCTGGGACTCACTCCTATCTCCAGAATGGGACGCACATGCGCAGCGTGACTTCCTTCAGTTCTTGAGCCCTGTTCTAGATAATGGCCCAGTGATATACCATCAATGTCCTAGAAGGGAATACACCTTTAACGGGGCTGGTGTGATGCCATGTTCCTATAACCTATACACCCGAGAACACAAGGCTGAAAAGGAAACAGTCAGCAGCAGTCTGAAGACGTCTCCTTTATTTACACAGGCGCTGGCAGCAGTTCTGTAAACAAGGTTTTCACATTCAGGTTTGAGGCCGAATTTCTGGAAGCTCTTCAGTCAATGTCAACCAGCTCCACCTCAAAGAAGAGCTTCGCGTTGGGTGGGATTCTGGGTGATGCCATTAAGGAAGGGTGGACGTGACTAATGTGGTATCTTACCTGGATCTTTCCTGCCAGGAATGGTGCAGACGTCGACCGTTCATGCACCTCTCATGTCTGAATACACGAAAGCATAGCCGCGGCAGCTACTGCAAGCTGACAGGAGAGGGGGAGCAGCTGCTCGAGGAGGCCGATTTCTGACCTCCGCTCTCGGGGCGACCACCATGTCTGCACATATATCCAGCTGTGTGGGTCACAGAATCCAGGCTGCCATTTACCCTTATCAAGCAAGTTCATAGTGAAAGCTTAGATCAGGGATGCTCAACCTGCGGCCCTCCTGCTGTTGTAAAACTACAACTCCCACCATGCCCTTCTGTAGGCTGATAGCTGTAGGCTCTCCAGGAATGATGGGAGTTGTAGTTTTGCAACAGCTGGAGGGCCGCAGGTTGAGCAGGCCTGGCTTAGATAATGGGAGACAAAGGCTGGAAGATAACCCGCCAGGACGTCCCATGAAAGGATACTTGGCGTCAGGCTGCCCCTTTCTGCCGTAGGCCCATTCTGGTTGGATTTCAAGTTTGGCTTTTTCTCCTTTGCTCATGGTGAGAAGCGCTTCGTCCCACTGCAAGAAATGCAGACAAGTTAATCTCCTTCTAGACCGAGTCCTCCGAACACAAGGATGGGCGAATAGTGCGCACGTATCGTACTCACCCCTCTTATAACTTTACCCACGCCGACTTTAAAGCTCAGAGGCTTGGCAGCTTTCTTCTTCTTTGCACCTGATGAAGTAAATATTAAAGGGATATCCAGTACCTACATGTATACACATTGGGGGAGATTTATCAAACTGGTGTCAAGTAGATTGGCTTAGTTACCCATAGCAACCAATCAGATCCCACCTTTCATTTTTCACAGCTCCTCTGGAAAATGAAAGGTGGAATCTGATTGGTTGCTATGGGTAACTAAGCCAGTTGTACTTTACACCAGTTTGATAAATCTCCCCCATCTTTAACATTTCTAGCTCAGCACTTTCCACAGATTTCAATGGACAGGGCCAAGTGCGGCCACCTCTCCACTAACTTCTATAGGGTCCGAAATGACAAACAGGGCCCCAGAGAACCCTCTAGATGGAGCCACAGGGTGACAAACACTTCAGTCAGGTCTCGCTGGATCCTGACAGGTGCCGGATATTCAGAAAAACACTTTCTGGATTATTATTTTTTGTTCTAGGCTATGTGGAGACAGATCTCATCCAGAGAGAGAGAGTCCAGAATAGAATGTGAATGTCACAGTGTTTTTCAGGTCTTGTTCAATGAAGATTTGGCCCCCGCAGCTCTCCACTTCCTGATCCCCGACAATCACCTCTAAGACAAGTGATTTGCTGAACGGCCTTTCAGGGTGTCAGGCCAGGAACTGGAAGCAGAAAGCAGTGGGGACTGGATCGTCAGCGGTGGGAGGAGGTAAGTACTGGTCCTCTCCACCTTTCAGGTTCTGCTTCTGTTCCTTCAGTGCCACCCTTGCTCATGTGCCACGTCTGGTATTGCAGCCTAGCCATAGTCAAGTGAATGCTGCAATCCCAAATACAATGGGCAGGCATGGCGCTGTCTGAACGAGCAGACTTAGGGCTCATGCCCACGACTGTGTGGTGGCCGGGCCCGTAAACAGGGCCCCGGCCGTTCTGGCACTGCATCATGGATGCGGACCCATTCACTTGAGGAACTGTGTGAAGGTGTGGAACAGGGGCATGGATCAGAACCCCACGGAAGCACTACAGAATGAATGGGTCCAAGATCCGCAAGCAGCGGCCTCACGGTTGTGAGCATGAGCCCTTAGGGTAGGTTCACACAAATTTTTAGGAGGAGGTTTTGAGGAACGAGATGCATCAGTCCCTCCCTTTAGATTTCCAATTCCTTTCGAATACATTTCTGGCTTTGGCTGAAAAACCTGCAGGAAAATCTGTAAAACCTCCTCCAAAAAATTCCCGGTGACCCCCTAGGCCAAGTCCAGACACGTTGTGGGTGGAAAATCCGCAGAGCTTTACAGGAGCGGTGAATAGGATGAGATCTCCCGTCACAGCTGGAGCGCGGTCTGGATCTTATACCGGAACCTGGTTAACCCCTTCTATGGATTCGGCCTTTGCCGAGGGAGAAATACGTCAAACAAGCGGATCCTGATGCTGGTTTTGCGGTGAAGCCCCTCTGGATTTTTTCCCACCCCATGCAAGGCGTCCCTTTAGTCTCACTCTATTGGATACAGTCACAGACCATAAATCCGTGCTCTTACTGGTAGCGATGTTGGAGTCGAACACGGTGCCGTCCTCCAGCGTCCCGGTGTACCAGCAATGGACGGTGTCCCCTTTCTTCGGGAAGTTGGTTTTATCCCCCTTTTTCAGAATGGACTTGGTGTATTTTGGGGGGCCCTAGTCATAAAGGAAAGGGTAACTATGACCGCACACACACCTCTATACACCCGCACAGTATACGCTCTCCGGAGCTTACCTCATCCACAACTTCTTCTGCCGGCGTTTCTGCGGCTTTTCCATCATTGACCTTGAGATCTTTGACGTTCTTAGTCACAGAATCCACGCCATCCTTCCCTTTGAAGCGCTGAAATGGCAGAAGGAGGGGAGCAAGGTGTAAGACACATTCTATAGTTATATTGGAGAGACAATGCATCTGGCTAGGCTGGAGAAATCGGTGTTCTGCTTTTCCTCTGCTATTCCTACAGGAAACGTGTGTTGGACTTTTCCCGGCCCTTGTCTATCCTTTTATCGCTGACAAGTGGAATAGGAATACGCGGCGCTCTCCATCCACAGCGCAGACTCGTTCAGAGGCAAGACCCACGCCTATCCCATCGACATGCTAAGCGTCCAGATGTACCGCCCCTTTAATGGCTGGACGCACCGTCGCGCTCACCTTAGACTCAAAGAGCTTCTCGTAGGCTGCGATCAGCTGATCTTTCTTTGCGGTTTTCGCCACATTTTTTATGTTTCCAAGTAATTTATGTTCCGCAAGAAACTGTGGAATAAACGGCAGAGGTTATAACATCATCCACAGAGCTCCGAAACTACAACTCTTAGCGTGGTCAGGCATCAGTTATTTCCTATACAGATTGCAGGGTGGGGGGTGACAGCTGTGCTCGGGCTGTTATGCACAGAGAATGGTGAAGCTGAAGGAGGATCTGACGGCGCCGCGGTAACTGAACCGCCCGGGCAGAGGAGGAGGATGGGGGGAATCTATTTATACTGTGATATTACTTCAAAGATCAGACAAGGGACAGTGAGGGACACAGAATTTAAAGGGGAGCTCCACCTGACTCGCTCTGATTTGTCATGTCATGACATTGCTGCAGATTACCGCAATCACAGACAGGCCGGGGCAGTGATAGGGAGGGCAACTGAATAATTCAGGGGGGGGTCTCCTTTAATTCTGCATTATCCCTAGTGGGAGTATATTACTTAGTGACAACTGCTTGTCAGAACCAGAAACGTACTCAAAGTAGTTGTCAGCCCCTCCTCTCACTCCCAGCAAGCAACACTAAGCACCGGACAAAGACTCCCACCAGGCTTTGGGTCTGGGCTCCATGATGGGAGTTACAGTTAGTCACCCCCTAACATACCTCCCAACTTTTGAAAATTGCAAAGAGGGACAATGTGTGCGGTGCACATCATGGCAGCTTTTTTCATACTAGGCCACGCCTCTAAGTCAACCCACAGCATAATTACTGGAAACCCTGCGGCAATTTTTTTTCTTGCGTTTCAATGTCCATATAAATATGAACATATAAATCATCAGATTATAGATATTTTAAGGTACAAATTGCACCAAATAATAAAGTTCTGGTCTAATATACAGGTAGAAACCATACAAACACTAATGTAAGGAGCAATTTAGTACATTTATTAATGCACATTTATGCACTAATTCCCCAGGTCAAAAATGAGGGACATTTAAGGATCAAAGAGGGACAGAGGGACATGGGTCAAAAAGAGGGACACTTGGGAGGTATGCCCTAATATTCTTTAGGGGTCCTCGCCATTAATCTGAGGGAATTTATACTGGATCATTAGCAATAAGTGTGACTACAGCTCCCATGCCATTTATAGAATACAATGCCCGTAAAAACCTCCCGCTAGGAGTTGTAGTTCCTCAGTTTTCTCAGTGCTTTTTGACGGTACCGATTCGGAGGCGTGCTGCTGCAGGAAGGTGATGACATCCTTCTTGGGCAGCTCCTCGCTCTGCAGCTTCTCCCGGCTCCACTCCCTCATCGGCTCCCCAGCCGCTGCCATCACACGTGCTTTTTTTCCCCCTCTTCTTCTATCCCTTTAATTCAATCGAACTTTATTAGTCCGGAAGACAGGGTCACGTGACCCGAGATCTGCCGCCATATTTGATGCGGGAAGAGGAGAGTGTGACGTATTTCCGGGGCGCTGATTTCAATCGCTGGACCGTCATGTCGTGTTTATGTCACTTTCACATGGAACCGGAGGGATGAACGGGAAGCAGAAGACCCTCTTCCAGACATGGGGCCCTTCTGTGGCCCCTGAGCCGAAGAGACTGCCGCAGCCTTGGGCTAAAAACAGTAAAGGAAAGAATTGCAGAAAGAATGCGTCCTCCCAGGGGCCCCCACTTAGGACCGATGCACCAGTTTGGCCCCCAGCTGACAGGCAGGAGGAGGATGATGATGATGATGATGATGATGTTCTGCTGGTTGCTGTATATGAGGCTGAGGAATCCCTAAATCAAGGTGGGCCCCATGGCTCGGGCCCCTGCGGAGCGCCCCCCACCTGCCCCCCTCCTCATGCCACCGACATCCAGAATTTACCGGGCTTTGACCTGTCGGCCGGCGGCGTCTGGATCTACCCCACCAACTACCCGCTGCGGCAGTACCAGTTCTCCATGGCGCAGGCAGCCCTGCTGCACAACACCCTGGTGTGCCTCCCGACCGGCCTGGGCAAGACCTTCATCGCCGCCGTGGTCATGTACAACTTCTACCGCTGGTACCCGTCCGGGAAAATCGTCTTCATGGCTCCGACCAAACCGCTGGTGGCGCAGCAGATCGAGGCCTGCTTCCGGGTGATGGGCATCCCACAGGCACACATGGCAGAGATGACGGGTAAAGAACCGGGCGTATCTGTGAAAAGCTGGGTGACAGCCTGGCAGTGAGGTATCCTGGGGTTGGCGTATGTATGACCGGATAGTGGTGCCGATCAGGAGGCTGGGAAAGCTGGGTGACTGTGGAAGTTGTCAGGATAATTGTATGGGTTGTCACCTGGCTGTCAGGTAAAACTAACGGCTCAGGCACGCGACCGTATGTATTTCTGTGGTCCAGAAAATGCGGATCTGCAAAATACTGATGAGGTCCACGTTGCATCCCTTGACTTCAGTTGATCCGTGGTCTGCCTTGTGCACGTTCTGTCGTATGGAGGATGCTCTGCACCGGTATAAAAGAGAGCGCCGGTGCCCGGAGGTTACACCCCCACAATCTGACATTCGTGGTCTGTCCTTCTCCTCTGTTAGTGAGCTCGGCAAACTCAGAGCAACTTATATATTCTATACTGGATCTCCCCTCTAGTGCTTTCCCATTGTGTCAGTCTTCACTGAAGTTTCACATTCTGTTCATTAGCTAGGAGGATGTGGCTGAGCATTGCTGCCATTAGCATTAGAAGTTTATGGAGGAGTCTTGCCTTTGTTCTTTGACAATAAAGACCCTTATTAGGGGATGTGGATGTCGTAAGGGGGTGTGACCTGCTGGGACACCCCCATCTCACCCATAGCCCTGTATCTAATGGGGGTCGGCATGTAGTACCGCATTTCCCCTGTAGCGGCCGCTCTAATGGAATTAATGAGGGTGTTGGAGCCGACTCTCTGGGTGAGACCAACCTTCTGTAGACCCCGATATAAGATCTGTCCTCAGGATGTGCCATCAGGATCTGATCGGTGGGGTTGACTCCTGGCATCGTCATCAGTCAGCTTTCGGGAGGAGGCGCATCTCTCTGGTGAACACGGCAGCCTCTCCCTCGGCCAGTGACGCCTCGTCCATCGGTCACATGGTCTTTGTGCAGCTCAGTCCTGTTTATGTAAATGGAATTGAGCTGCAATACCAAACACGACCACTAAAGGGCATGGCACTGTGCTCGGTATAGTAAGAGGCTGGTGCTGGGCCCCCACTGGCCTGACACTGGTCACCACTTGGAACCGAACTCGAGTTCGGGAAATGGTTTTTTACAGTAGAAATGAATTTATGAAGTTATTATGCGACGTCTCGTGAGACTTCACAAAGTACTAACTTCAGCTCATCGGAGCCAATACAGTCTAATACTGTACAGAGCGCTCGCGCCGTAAAGTATTCTAACGAAGTTTTAATTCTCCGTGTACTTCCAGGGACCACCCAGGCGCAGAGCCGCAGAGACATATGGCAGAAGCACAGAGTCTTCTTCCTGACCCCGCAGATCATGGTGAACGATCTGACCCGTGGCGCCTGTCCCGCCCGTGACGTCAAGTGCCTGGTCATCGATGAGGCGCACAAGGCCCTAGGCAATCACGCCTACTGTCAGGTAAACGCCGTACTGCACCGTATATACCAGTCGTGTGTACGGCGCTGTCCACTAACGCCGAGCAGAATGCAGACAGTCCTCCAAACCAGAGACAAACTAATCCTTAGTGCACGTTAAGGGTTAAAAATCATATTACATAATGAACGGACGTGACGACCTCTGATGAGCTGCAGGCGGCAGTGCAGGGGTTAATAGAACATCCGGTACATGGAAGAGTGTATGGACCCCTGATAAGAACGGAAGACGGAGCGGGGAAGAGGGGGCGCAGCACCCCGATATATAACAGGAGATATACAGAGCGGGGAAGAGGGGGCGCAGCACCCCGATATATAACAGGAGATATACAGAGCGGAGAAGAGGGGGCGCAGCACCCCGATATATAACAGGAGATATACAGAGCGGAGAAGAGGGGGCGCAGCACCCCGATATATAACAGGAGATATACAGAGCGGGGAAGAGGAGGCGCAGCACCCGATATATAACAGGAGATATACAGAGAGGAGAAGAGGGGGCGCAGCACCCCGATATATAACAGGAGATATACAGAGAGGAGAAGAGGGGGCGCAGCACCCCGATATATAACAGGAGATATACAGAGCGGGGAAGAGGAGGCGCAGCACCCCGATATATAACAGGAGATATACAGAGAGGAGAAGAGGGGGCGCAGCACCCGATATATAACAGGAGATATACAGAGCGGAGAAGAGGGGGCGCAGCACCCCGATATATAACAGGAGATATACAGAGCGGGGAAGAGGGGGCGCAGCACCCCGATATATAACAGGAGATATACAGAGCGAGAAGAGGGGGCGCAGCACCCCGATATATAACAGGAGATATACAGAGCGGAGAAGAGGGGGCGCAGCACCCGATATATAACAGGAGATATACAAGGGAGAAGAGGGGCGCAGCACCCGATATATAACAGGAGATATACAGAGTGGAGAAGAGGGGGCGCCAGCACCCCGATATATAACAGGAGATATACAGAGTGGAGAAGAGGGGGCGCAGCACCCCGATATATAACAGGAGATATACAGAGGAGAAGAGGGGGCGCAGCATATATATAACAGGAGATATACAGAGCGGAGAAAGAGGGGGCGCAGCACCCCGATATATATAACAGGAGATATACAGAGCGGAGAAAGAGGGGCGCAGCACCCCGATATATAATAACAGGAGATATACAGAGCGGAGAAGAGGGGGCGCAGCACCCCGATATATAACAGGAGATATACAGAGCGGAGAAGAGGGGGCGCAGCACCCCGATATATAACAGGAGATATACAGAGCGGAGAAGAGGGGGCGCAGCATATAACACCCCGATATATAACAGGAGATATACAGAGCGGGGAAGAGGGGGCGCAGCACCCGATATATAACAGATATACAGAGATATACAGAGCGGAGAAGAGGGGGCGCAGCACCCCGATATATATAACAGGAGATATACAGAGCGGGGAAGAGGGGGCGCAGCACCCCGATATATAACAGGAGATATACAGAGCGGAGAAGAGGGGGCGCAGCACCCCGATATATAACAGGAGATATACAGAGCGGAGAAGAGGGGGCGCAGCACCCCGATATATAACAGGAGATATACAGAGCGGGGAAGAGGGGCGCAGCACCCCGATATATAACAGGAGATATACAGAGCGGGGAAGAGGGGGCGCAGCACCCCGATATATAACAGGAGATATACAGAGCGGAGAAGAGGGGGCGCAGCACCCCGATATAACAGGAGATGTACAGAGCGGGAGAGGGGGCGCAGCACCCCGATATATAACAGGAGATATACAGAGCGAGAAGAGGGGGCGCAGCACCCCGATATATAACAGGAGATATAAGAGCGGAGAAGAGGGGGCGCAGCACCCCGATATATAACAGGAGATATACAGAGCGGAGAGAGGGGGCGCAGGCACCCCGATATATAACAGGAGATATACAGAGCGGAGAAGAGGGGGCGCAGCACCCCGATATATAACAGGAGATATACAGAGCGGGAAGAGGGGGCGCAGCACCCGATATATAACAGGAGATATACAGAGCGGGGGAAGAGGGGCGCAGCACCCCGATAATAACAGGAGATATACAGAGCGGAGAAAGAGGGGGCGCAGCACCCCGATATATAACAGGAGATATACAGAGCGGAGAAGAGGGGGCGCAGCACCCCGATATATAACAGAAGATATACAGAGCGGAGAAGAGGGGGCGCAGCACCCCGATATATAACAGGAGATATACAGAGCGGAGAAGAGGGGCGCAGCACCCGATATATAACAGGAGATATACAGAGCGGAGAAGAGGGGGCGCAGCACCCCGATATATAACAGGAGATATACAGAGCGGGGAAGAGGGGGCGCAGCAACCCGATATATAACAGGAGATATACAGAGCGGAGAAGAGGGGGCGCAGCACCCCGATATATAACAGGAGATATACAGAGCGGAGAAGAGGGGGCGCAGCACCCCGATATATAACAGGAGATATACAGAGCGGAGAAGAGGGGGCGCAAGCACCCCGATATATAACAGGAGATATACAGAGCGGAAGAAGGAGGAGGGCGCAGCACCCCCCGATATATAACAGGAGATATACAGAGCGGGGAAGAGGGGGCGCAGCACCCCGATATATAACAGGAGATATACAGAGCGGGAAGAGGGGGCGCAGCACCCCGATATATAACAGGAGATATACAGAAGCGGAGAAGAGGGGGCGCAGCACCCCGATATATAACAGAGATATACAGAGCGGAGAAGAGGGGGCTCAGCACCCCGATATATAACAGGAGATATACAGAGCGGGAAGAGGGGGGCGCAGCACCCCGATATATAACAGGAGATATACAGAGCGAGAAGAGGGGCGCACACCCCATATATAACAGGAGATTACAAGAGGGGAAGAGGGGCGCAGCACCCCGATATATAACAGGAGATATACAGAGCGGAGAAGAGGGGGCGCAGCACCGCCGATATATAACAGGAGAAGTAACAGAGAGGAGAAGAGGGGGCGCAGCACCCCGATATATAACAGGAGATATACAGAGCGGAGAGAGGGGGCGCAGCACCCCGATATATAACAGGAGATATACAGAGCGGAGAAGAGGGGGCGCAGCACCCCGATATATAACAGAGATGTACAGAGGAGGAGAAGAGGGGCGCAGCACCCCGATATATAACAGGAGATATACAGAGCGGAGAAGAGGGGGCGCAGCACCCCGATATATAACAGGAGAAGATATAACAGGAGAGAGCGAGAAGAGGGGGCGCAGCACCCCGATATATAACAGGAGATATACAGAGCGGAGAAGAGGGGGCGCAGCACCCCGATATATAACAGGAGATATACAGAGAGGGGAAGAGGGGGCGCAGCACCCCGATATATAACAGGAGATATACACAGGAGATATACAGAGATATCAGGAGAAGAGAGGGGGCGCAGCACCCCGATATATAACAGGAGATATACAGAGCGGAGAAGAGGGGGCGCAGCACCCCGATATATAACAGGAGATATACAGAGCGGAGAAGAGGGGGCGCAGACCTCATCCCCCTCCCCCATGCCTCACTTAGGCAGACTTTCCGCTTTTCTTTGCAGTACAGCGCCTCTCCCGTCCATGGGTCGTGTCTGGTATTGCAGCTTTGCCTCTTTGACGTGGACATCGCAGTGCCGGACACAACCTGTGGACACGAGGGGCGCTGTTCTGGAATAAAACACCGCCGGATCCTTTTGTAATCTTTCAGCCTCTTGAAATGAACCTGAATCTGATTCCAGAAGTCGCTGATGAGTTTTCTTCCTCTTTTCCAGGTCGTACGGGAGCTCAGCACTTACACCACACAGTTTCGGATCTTGGCTCTGAGCGCCACCCCCGGCAGTGATACCAAGGTGAGAGGATCTGCGTTACACCGGCCGCCCCCGACTACTTTATTATACAGACACTGGACATAGGCCCCCGATCCCAATAATCCCCCCCCTCCTGGATGTAGAGATCTGCAGTGCCCGCGGGTCCCTAACATGGCCACGTGCAGGGGCCCCTGCTCTTCATTGTATGGGCCCTGCGTACAGCCCCCTGGACCATTAGCAGTGTGGCGCACCTCTGTCCTCTATGAGTGGTCTTGTGATCTGGGGACCACATGGCGACTGCTCAGTCCTGTTTCTGTCCCCTTTAGTCTGTGCAGCAAGTCGTATCGAACCTGCTGATCAGCCGGATAGAGCTGCGGTCGGAGGATTCCCCGGACATCCAGCCGTATTCCCATGAAAGGCAGCTCGAGAAGTTTGTGGTGCCTCTGGGAGATGAACTGGAGGCCGTGCAGAAGTCCTACATACAGGTGAGCCACCCCCCATGTAAGTCCGTACAGGGGCCCCCCATGTAAGTCCGTACAGGGGCCCCCCATATAAGTCCTACATACAGGTGAGCCACCCCCCATGTAAGTCCGTACAGGGGCCCCCCATATAAGTCCTACATACAGGTGAGCCACCCCCATGTAAGTCCGTACAGGGCCCCCATGTAAGTCCGTACAGGGGCCCCCCATATAAGTCCTACATACAGGTGAGCCACCCCCCATGTAAGTCCGTACAGGGGCCCCCATGTAAGTCCGTACAGGGGCCCCCCATTAAGTCCGTACAGGGGCCCTCCATATAAGTCCGTACAGGGGCCCCTCCATATAAGTCCGTACAGGGGCCCCTCCATATAAGTCCGTACAGGGGCCCCTCCATATAAGTCCGTACAGGGGCCCCTCCATATAAGTCCGTACAGGGGCCCCTCCATATAAGTCCGTACAGGGGCCCCTCCATATAAGTCCGTACAGGGGCCCCTCCATATAAGTCCGTACAGGGGCCCTCCATATAAGTCCGTACAGGGGCCCCTCCATATAAGTCCGTACAGGGGCCCCTCCATATAAGTCCGTACAGGGGCCCCTCCATATAAGTCCGTACAGGGGCCCCTCCATATAAGTCCGTACAGGGGCCCCTCCATATAAGTCCGTACAGGGGCCCCTCCATATAAGTCCTGTGTACAGCAGGAGCCTCCCTAGGTATGTCTGTACAGGGGAGCACCCCCATATAGGTCCCGAGTACGGGGGAGCGCCCCTCCTGTGTGGGTCCCGAGTACGGGGGAGCGCCCCTACCTGTATAGGTCCCGAGTACGGGGGAGCGCCCCTCCTGTATAGGTCCCGAGTACGGGGGAGCGCCCCTCCTGTGTGGGTCCCGTGTCCGGGGGAGCGCCCCTCCTGTGTGGGTCCCGAGTACGGGGGAGCGCCCCTCCTGTGTGGGTCCCGTGTCCGGGGGAGCGCCCCTCCTGTGTGGGTCCCGTGTACGGGGGAGCGCCCCTCCTGTGTGGGTCCCGTGTACGGGGGAGCGCCCCTCCTGTGTGGGTCCCGAGTACGGGGGAGCGCCCCTCCTGTGTGGGTCCCGTGTCCGGGGGAGCGCCCCTCCTGTGTGGGTCCCGTGTCCGGGGGAGCGCCCCTCCTGTGTGGGTCCCGTGTACGGGGGAGCGCCCCTCCTGTATAGGAGGCCCCGGCTCTTGTTCATTGAGTATATGGTATGGATGGGTCCTTGGTTGACTCTGGGCTCTCACTGCACCTTTTTATAGCACTGCTCCACAATATGGTGTCAGTACAGTAGACACCCCTTCCATCGACACCCCCCCCCCCCCTCCCAAACACCCCAAACTTAACTTCGAATTTCCTAATGGATGATCCCACTGCAGTATCAGCCCCCATTGTCCTGCAGGTTGGTGGTCCCAGGGGTCAGATGACATCAGCCATACAGTGAGGACCTATGTAGATTCTCAGGTATAGTCATGGTTCTTGCTCTTCTGCAGACTGACCACTAGGGGTCAGCAGACATCTGAATTATCTCACTGCGCTTCATTCTCAGACGACTTCATAGGTTTCACAGCTGCATTATCATTATGGCCGCCCCGAGGTGTCACTCAGCTTTCCAAGATCCCTGGACGGCAGAGATTGCATCATTGTGTACTACACAGGGATCTAGAAAAGTGTTTTCTGCTGAAGACCCCTCTTATCACCATGAGCGAGCGGGTCTGTTGCACCGGTTAGGTGCACACGTCAGGTAGTTGCAGTGTATGCGGGCTCCTCACATCGGGGCAGTTACATGACTGCGGTGCTGCCTCATGTCGCGGCCGTGCTGAGTTACATGAAGGTGATTTCTCACTTTGCTGGAAGAAAATGCAGGATAAACACAATAATCCATGTATTATGTGCGTGAACCCAAAGTATATGACCTCTGACCTGTTGTGGTCGTTTGCCGCCCCCCCCCTTATGTAGTGTGGTGTCCCGCCATCCATCACCGTACTGTATGAACGTTAGTCTTAAAGGGACAGCGACCTCAGTGGGTCCAGAATAAAACATCCGCGGTTTATTCAGATATACATCTTACAGCACACTTACCACATACATGTAATTAGTACATACATGTCTCACACACTGTATGGTCCGTGTCCGACAGCGTTCACATGTGTCCTCTTACTAATAATCCGTCAACTAAAAATCTGATTAGTAATGCCGCCTGCGATGGGAAGTGACAAGTGTGAGCACCGCCATACTGCTGTTCAGCACAGTGACAATCCTCTCATTGTGGACAGGCTTGTTGCTCTTTTGTTTTCTGGAAATATCCCAGGATGGCACGAGACAATGACAAGGATTTACACAGTGTCCATTCACCTCAGGGCAGGACTGGACGCGTCCTCCAGATCTTCAGAGGGAATCTTGTAATAACTTCTCATTCAGGTCCAATGTTCAGTACGCTCCACTCATCCAAACTGGAAACCTGTATGTAGTAATCTCCTGAGCTCCCTCTAGTGGTGGCTGTATATATATGTATGTAGTAATCTCCTGAGCTCCCTCTAGTGGTGGCTGTATATATCTGTATGTAGTAATCTCCTGAGCTCCCTCTAGTGGTGGCTGTATATATCTGTATGTAGTAATCTCCTGAGCTCCCTCTAGTGGTGGCTGTATATATCTGTATGTAGTAATCTCCTGAGCTCCCTCTAGTGGTGGCTGTATATATCTGTATGTAGTAATCTCCTGAGCTCCCTCTAGTGGTGGCTGTATATATCTGTATGTAGTAATCTCCTGAGCTCCCTCTAGTGGTGGCTGTATATATCTGTATGTAGTAATCTCCTGAGCTCCCTCTAGTGGTGGCCTGTATATATCTGTATGTAGTAATCTCCTGAGCTCCCTCTAGTGGTGGCAGTATATATCTGTATGTAGTAATCTCCTGAGCTCCCTCTAGTGGTGGCTGTATATATCTGTATGTAGTAATCTCCTGAGCTCCCTCTAGTGGTGGCTGTATATATCTGTATGTAGTAATCTCCTGAGCTCCCTCTAGTGGTGGCTGTATATATCTGTATGTAGTAATCTCCTGAGCTCCCTCTAGTAGTGGCTGTATATATCTGTATGTAGTAATCTCCTGAGCTCCCTCTAGTGGTGACTGTATATATCTGTATGTAGTAATCTCCTGAGCTCCCTCTAGTGGTGGCTGCATATATCTGTATGTAGTAATCTCCTGAGCTCCCTCTAGTGGTGGCTGTATATATCTGTATGTAGTAATCTCCTGAGCTCCCTCTAGTAGTGGCTGTATATATCTGTATGTAGTAATCTCCTGAGCTCCCTCTAGTGGTGGCTGTATATATCTGTATGTAGTAATCTCCTGAGCTCCTTCTAGTGGTGGCTGTATATATCTGTATGTAGTAATCTCCTGAGCTCCTTCTAGTGGTGGCTGTATATATCTGTATGTAGTAATCTCCTGAGCTCCCTCTAGTGGTGCTGTATATATCTGTATGTAGTAATCTCCTGAGCTCCCTCTAGTGGTGGCTGTATATATCTGTATGCAGTAATCTCCTGAGCTCCCTCTAGTGGTGGTTGTATATATCTGTATGTAGTAATCTCCTGAGCTCCCTCTAGTGGTGGCTGTAATATATCTGTATGTAGTAATCTCCTGAGCTTCCCTCTAGTGGTGACTGTATATATCTGTATGTAGTAATCTCCTGAGCTCCCTCTAGTGGTGGCTGTATATATCTGTATGTAGTAATCTCCTGAGCTCCCTCTAGTGGTGGCTGTATATATCTGTATGTAGTAATCTCCTGACTCCCTCTAGTGGTGGCTGCATATATCTGTATGTAGTAATCTCCTGAGCTCCTCTGGTGGTGGCTGTATATATCTGTATGTAGTAATCTCCTGAGCTCCCTCTAGTGGTGGCTGTATATATCTGTATGTAGTAATCTCCTGAGCTCCCTCTAGTGGTGGCTGTATATATCTGTATGTAGTAATCTCCTGAGCTCCCTCTAGTGGTGGCTGCATATATCTGTATGTAGTAATCTCCTGAGCTCTCTCTAGTGGTGGTTACAGTCAGCTTGAATTTTATTTATAATTTGGTGAAATTAATTTCGGCGTTGATATAAAAGGGATCCCAGAAACTCAATAACTTTCTGATATTGTTGCAATCAAGTGATCCTTCTGTATTATTGGTTTTGCACCCCATTGGGGTGCACAGTACTTTGGGGGTTAGTATGAGATGACACAGCCTTCTTGTGTGGTGTGGGCTTTCCTGACATGTTGGATGCTTATTGCTCCTGCCGCCCCTGAGTAATGAAGGATCTGAACCGAGGAGCCCGGAGAGCTTATGGACAAGCAGTGATTTCATAGTATGGCAGGTAAAGAGTCTACATCATGGCGTCTCGGCTGACCAGAGGGGCTTTGTACGGACCCTCTGTGGTCTGATTGTCTTCGCTGGAAGTTCCCAATAACACGACTCCTTGCACGTTGTGAATGTGTAATAACGGAGAGTGACGTGTGATCACCGGGGACGCATTCTGCTGCTCCCTGGTGTCCGCCATTTCTGAGACCTCTGGTTCTCTGCACTGGTTTTACATTTTTCCAGTTTGTGGAGTCGTTAATGGGAAATTTCTTAAAGCTTCTCGATCAGTTTCCTGAAGTTGTAAAATGTCTGCACAAACTCTCGCTGCGCTAAAATGTCACTCACCAGTTTTAAAAGTCGTTTCCCCATCCTCCCACCTCTAAGATCTAGGCGTCGATTTTAGTTTCTGGATTTCCGTGATCTTGCGCCATCCAGTAAGCTGCAGCCGGTCGGTCCCGTGTGAACACACCCTAAGGGTACAGCCACACATGACGGAGTTGGGCCGGATATTGTGAGGGCGTCGCTGCTGGGATCACAGGGGTCTTCTAAAACCTGCGGCGTAAAAACCCACAGTGCAAGCCGGTCCATGCTGCAGGTTTTCTCTTTAGTGTGGAAAATTTGTGATATTGGAGTCATGTGTGAACGTACCCTAAGGGTTGTCAGGAGGTACCTCCTCTGCCTCCGATATGCCGCCCGTACGGCTTAGAAATTGAGCGGTGACTCCTGTATGTAGTAATACAATGTGCAGTTACCATGACAACCCTTTGAGGGATATGAGTCCAACCTGATTAGCTGCTGCAGGTAAGTCCACACTGAGGAGGCAAATGTCCCAAGATGTGACATCAGAGAACTGTACCGCCATCGCAGGCCCCAGTAGTAGACGCTTCATGTCCACAGAGGCCGCCGCTCATCGTTGACTCCGGTCCGTGATTAAGGCCTCTGCAGGAACCAGATTTCGCTGCGCCTATCGGCGGCCGCTGGGTTTGTGTATCCGGCGACGATGAAGGTGTCCTGTAGGCACAGCTCCGGAGACTCCAGCAGCTCGCCCAGCAGGGAGATCTCCCGCATGATCGTCTCCTCATTGGTGGCTCCAGGGAATGACCTGTAATGAGAGAACATAGCGTTTCTAGATGGCTCCGCCCACCGCGTTGTGCGCAGGTTTGGATTGTGGGAGGAAGCACCTGCAAACACAGGGAGAACATACAAACTCCTTGCAGATGTTGCCCTTGGTCGGATTCAAACCTAGGACCCCAGCACTTCAAGGCACCAGTGCTAAACCACTGAGCCACCACTAACCACTGAGCCACCACTAACCACTGAGCCACCACTAACCACTGAGCCACCACTAACCACTGAGCCACCACTAACCACTGAGCCACCACTAACCACTGAGCCACCACTAACCACTGAGCCACCACTGAGCCACTGTGCTTTGAGAATATCTCTCTGAATGAACACCTGGGGTGAGTCCTGACACTAATGATATCACCTGCTCAATACTAAGGAAATCCTGAAAACATGGTTGGAGGACTGGAGCTGAGAAATACGGATCTAGACGGAAACCTCGGGCGCATCCTGCATATTGCGGTGTGAAATGAGCCGGGTTCTACAGTATTTCCCTGGGATAGGCCATCAGTACCAGATCGGCTCCGACACCCCCCACCCCCACCAGCCGGAGCTGCTGACATTCCCTTACGTGACAGCAGCACTGCATTAACCGCGCCGGAACAGGGGATCGGCGGGGTGTCTGTCCAATCCATGGGATAGGTCATCAGGATGGAAATACTTGATGACCCCTTGAAGTCTTGACATGATGAGGAGAAAATGTGTGAGGACGGAGCGATCAGCCCACGCTGGAAAGAGAAGAGACCGCTCCTGAGCACGAGACAGTCAGCTGAGGGTCTGCTGCAGCCCGCTGAGCCTCCCCCCATTACATAACAGGCCTTGTACGAGGAGCTGGTCGAGGCATTTAGTAGATCATTAGATCGTGGACCGATCCCACCAATGCAGTGAGATCCGTTGTGCAGATTGTACTGTGATCCGTCCAGAGGGAAGCGCTGAGAAAACTGCACAGACGCCTTTGTGGCCGTCACGTTTAGCATCTATTGGGCAGACTTCATTAGCCATTCCCTTTTAGACTGGTTTCTTAAAAATCAGCTGATTGAGGGGGGTCCCATCCATGTGCAGTCCCTCTACAGCACCCCCAGAGGGCACAAAGAGTATTACATGGCGCCCAATGATGCTGCACATTCCCGGGTCCTCCGAGTCTTTGTAGCTGCTCTCTTCTGCGGTTCTCGTCATCATAGGCGTTTATAGTATATTCAGGATAAGCCGTCAATATGCCCCACCTCGGAGACCTGCAGCTGTCCCCAGAAAGATTGGGGGTCCCCATTGGGTGTTTCCATAGCTCCCATAGAAATGAATGGAGTGGAGCCGCGTGCCCAGTTCTCCTGTAGGGATGCGGATATCCTGTGCATGCGCTGTAAATGCCTGTGATGGGGAAATCTCTTCCAAGCATTAATATCTGCAGGCGATTCCAGTGCCACCTCTGGGACCCAGCCCTGTCTGACGGGGCCCCATCGCGCTGCTGGGAACAGAGAGGAGGCCTATTATCTGTTTTTCGGAAGTCCCATAGAAGTCAATGTAGAAATCTGTGCATGCGCAGCCTCCTCTCTGTTCCCATTCTTAAGATGGCAATACCCCTTTAATGGAGGCCTCATGCCCTGAGAGGACACTCCCTTTAAGGATCCGTTCTAGTTGAGCCTGGTCTTTGATGGCAGGATTAGTCTGTAAGCCGCTTCACAGTCGGAGCCCCTTGTGCCATTAAAGGGAATAAAAGAGACGTAATAAATGATTGCGGCCGCGGCGGCGCTCGGTCACTTTGTGTGGCTTCTTGTCTATTTGAGCAGTTAGCGGTTTAATAACCCGCGGCTTCGGCCGCCTCGCTCTTGTATTTTTTCTTGTACGGTAAGGAGCTGTAAATAGGCCTCCCTCGGAGTTCTTCCACCGCGCCGGTCCCCCGCTTATTAGTGCTCGTTGTCCGCTGCAGCGGGGAGCAGCTCGGGCCGCGGCGTTCCCTCCGCGCCTTTTATGACTTCTTTGTCCTCGGAGCGGGGGTGGGCACGGTTATAAAACCTTCATGTCAGGTCACAGAGACCCTCGTCTTATCGAATCCCAATATGTCTGACATGAAAGCGTTCCTCTCAGAAGATGAAGACTGTGCTAATTACACCGGCCTGGTTCTCGTAAGATCAAACCGCGGGCGGCCAGGAAGGGCGAAGAAGTGGCCGTCACCTCCCGAGCGCTGAAATCCGAAAAGGATTAACTTCCTTTCTGATACGTTTTATATATTTATTTTAATTTTTATATTTTTGGGGTTTAAATCCTTCTTATGATGAATGTACAGAAATGGCAGTAATTGTTTGGCGGTTGGCGGTGCGTGGATTGTGCCTCGCGGCTCCTTCTGTACAGAAAGGGGGTTAAAAGTGAAGGGCGAAGAAAAGTCGCACCCCGTGGGCCGCACTGGTGTCCTGTGTGGATTTGTTGAGTTTTTCATGGGTTAAGATAAAAGAAGGGTCAGGAAATGTTCAGCAGATTATTTGCAGAAATTCCTGTGAAGGTTTGTCGCCATCATCTCGCTATAGTGTGCGTTCAGTTCATGGGCTGTACGCCGCCGCCTCACAATGACGACCTTCACGACAGCCTGGCCTCATACAGTTCCTTGCACAACCGCGTATATGGGAGCGCCGCTAGGCAGGGAAAGCTTAGAAGCGGATGCAGTGGCACCCCAGCGCTGAGCCCGTCAATCTCCGGAGCAGTGGCACCCCAGAACTCGGGCCCCCACGAATAATATACCATCACTTTATAAGATGGGAATAATCTTTTAATACCGCCATTCAATACCTTACTTAGTATCCCCAATACAGCGTTCAATTACCGTTAATTGCGTTCGGTACCATTAATGCCGCCACACACAGTACCATTAATGCCGCCACACACTGTACCATTAATGCCGCCACACACACTACCATTAATGCCGCCACACACAGTACCATTAATGCCGCCACACACAGTACCATTAATGCCGCCACACACTGTACCATTAATGCCGCCACACACTTACATTAACTGCCATTAATCTGACCACACACTACCATTAAGCCGCCACACCTGTACATTAATGCCGCCACACACTGTACCATTAATGCCACACACACTACCATTAATGCCACACTGTACCATTAATGCCGCCACACACTGTACCATTAATGCCACACACTGTACCATTAATGCCGCCACACACAGTACCATTAATGCTGCACACACAGTACCATTAATGCTGCCACCACATTATGCCGCCACACACTGTACCATTAATGCTGCCACACACTGTACCCACTTAACTGCCTGCCACACACAGTACCATTAATTGCCGCCACCACACGTGTACCATTAATGCCGCCACTACACTCGTGCTACCATTTAATTGCCGCCACACACTGTACCATAATCTGACCACACACACTACCATTCAATGCCGCCACACACTGTACCCATTAATGCCGCCACACACTGTACCATTAATCTGACCACACACACTACCATTAATGCCGCCACGTCAGACACCGCGCTGTTAATCTGGCCACACACCGTGCAGTTAATGCCGGCGACCACACACACAACCATTAATGCCGCCACACACTGTACCATTAATCTGACCACACACACAACCATTAATGCCGCCACACACTGTACCATTAATTTGACCACACACACAACCATTAATGCCGCCACCCGCTTCCAGTATTCGGGCTGTAGGACAGTACCAGCTGTTATCTTACGGTTTTTCTGAATGATATAACTGTACCTGGAGAAGACGATGGTCGCCGGCCATTCCTCGATGATGATTTCGGGGTCTGTTGTTGAGGTGGATCATCTTGGAGATGGGCTGGGATGTAATAAGCCACCGTCACAGAGCGCGTGATCCCCGTTCTTGCCTCGTCCGTGTGTACGGTGGTCAGGATCGGGATGGTCATGCCGAGGTATAGGCCTAGGAGGAAACATTCCGACAACTTCCCGGTGAGTGTCGTCAGCGACACAAGCTTAATCCTCAGCTGTGTCCTTGTTACGGATTTATAGGACTTAGTGCCTGGTCGTACGCCTCATGGTAACTGGTGACGTTATGGAGGACTCGTTCGGGCTCTTTAGTCACATCTAAGGGCTCATACACACGGTCCGCAAATCACTGATGCCGGCCGAGTGCGTGCCGCCAGAAATGTCCCATCCTTGTCTGAAAAACGTACAAGAATTAGACATGTTCTGTTTTATTACGGGGCTGCGGATGGGACTTGCGGATGCGCTGTCTGCATCTTGTCCGGCCCCATTGAGATGAATGAGTCCGCATCTGATCTGCAAAAAACACGGACTGGATGCGGACGGAACTACCGCCGTGTGAATGAGCCCCAAGATCTCAGTAACATTTCTACTCCTATGAAGGAGATTTACCGTAAAGATTAAGGGCAGGTCATACGACCGTTATACGCGTGTTCACATTGTGTCGGAGGCCTACATTGGGAGGATTTCCTGTCTGTATGCTCACTAGTCATAGTGCCGGCTGCGCTGGCGCCCCTTGGGCCTCCTTGTGTGAATGGTGGCCTATATATGACTAACTGTACGCCGGAAGCTTTCCCGGAGCGCAGTGTGAATTCTGCCTAATGCATACAGGTTACCTTTTCCACAAACAGCGCCTCTCTTCTCAGTGGTCTGCATGTGGTATTGCAGCTCATCACCATTCAAATCATTTGCAATACCAGACACAGCCAGTAGACAAGGGGGGCGCTGTCTGTCCCTAGTTTGTTGTGTCGCAGTTGCTTTGTTGTTGCTCCCGTGAGCGTCCTGGTAATAAAGGTCTTACCTGAGGAGTTCTGTTCGCAGATGTATCTCATCAGCTTCATGAACCCCATGCATATGCTCTGCTCGTACCGCTCTTCCTTCATCTTGATGCAGGCCCACTTGGCTTTTCCGTACTGCCTCTTCTCGTACAGAACTTCTCCGCACTGTCGGAAAAACAGAACTCTGCAGTAATATGCTGGACATGGATGCACAGTACCATTAATGCCGCCACAATGTGCTGGACATGGATGCACAGTACCATTAATGCCACCACAATGTGCTGGACATGGATGCACAGTACCATTAATGCCGCCACAATGTGCTGGTCGTGGATGCACAGTACCATTAATGCCGCCACAATGTGCTGGACATGGATGCACAGTACCATTAATGCCACCACAATGTGCTGGACATGGATGCACAGTACCATTAATGCCGCCACAATGTGCTGGTCGTGGATGCACAGTACCATTAATGCCGCCACAATGTGCTGGTCGTGGATGCACAGTACCATTAATGCCGCCACAATGTGCTGGTCGTGGATGCACAGTACCATTAATGCCGCCACAATGTGCTGGTCGTGGATGCACAGTACCATTAATGCCGCCACAATGTGCTGGACATGGATGCACAGTACCATTAATACCGCCACAATGTGCTGGACATGGATGCACAGTACCATTAATACCGCCACAATGTGCTGGACATGGATGCACAGTACCATTAATACCGCCACAATGTGCTGGACATGGATGCACAGTACCATTAATACCGCTACATGCTGTACATTTAGTTTTAGGAATGGAGGTTTGTGTTTCTTGGTCTTCCTGTCTGCCACGTGCGCGGTTGATGAGAAGTTATAGGACTGATCGGTCTGAAGATGAGTATAGATTGCCACCATGGATGGATCGTACCACCTGTCAGGGGGCGGAGGGGAGAGCTGCTGTGTTCGGCCCCCCCTGAGATGGAGGCAGGAGGATCTTATACTAGAAAGTGGATTGTGGGGAGTGATGTAATGCTTCATGTGTCCTGCGGAGGTGCTGTAGAGATCCTGCACACTTGCTGCGGGGATTACAGCCGATCACTAGGGGGATCCTGCTCAACCCAAAGTGTTGGAGATCCCCTTTAAGCAGATAAAATGCAGAGAAGACCCCCTGACACCTCCCTGCAGTGTAGGTAGGTAGATGTGTAAGTGCGCAGGACCTGTTCCCCTGTTATGGGCTCCCGGACGCGCACAGCTGCGCTGCTAATTGTTTTTTCTGGAACCGCACGGCTAATTGGCGATGCAGACGATCGCTGGCATTGGATTTTTTAATACTGTCGATTTACATTAGTTATTGCTGAAGTCAAAAGCTCCCCAGTGGGGGGCGCCGCGGGGGGTCTGTACGCCGATCTGTTCTGATGCAGATTACAGCCGCGGTTTGGAGAAACCGGTCGCTGCGTACGCCTCTGGTCTGCGCCAGTAAAGCGAATCCACACCAGACAGGAGCTGACATAGCGCTGGGTATATCTGATATCTTCCCCCTGTCCGAGACCCACGACCCCGTCCCGGTGGTCACCGCCTTCAGGCAGTTTTACGGAAATACAGCACGGCGTTAACAGAACGCTCATAGATGTGAATACGGCCACTTCCACAATATGATAAGAATAGCTCCGGTATGTGTTTCTCGTATTTAGGTGCAGTGTCCCTTTAAGAGTGAAGTGCATGCATGCCGTCATATTTACTCAGCAGGGTTAGCGGGGCCGGCGGAGCGGCCGTGACCTACAAACTGTCACCGCTTAGGAAAACAAGGCGAGCGCTCAGCGCGGTATTAGAGGGCGGCCTAATCTGATTTCCTGCTCAGAGGTTCTTACGCAAAGTACAGGAAAAAACAAAGAAAAAAGTCTGAAATACGACGATTATTGAATTTTCATGAACGAGAAATAAGTGTGACCTCATGTGAGGCCCGAGCGGGGGCGGGTTACTGAGAGGAAACGCTCGGCTGTCTGCCCCCTCCACTGCACCAGGTCCTGACACCCGACAACTTCTCCTGTGGGCACATGGTGGTGACTGAGGAGGAACCAGACATGGACAATGTTCAAGAAGCTACGGCCAAATGCCGGGACCCTGAGTGCACTGAGGCGGCCAGAGCCGCGGGGGAGCGAGCAGGACCCAAGAAGCCAGGTCTCCGCGCTGCCTGAAGAGCAGGGCCCGGTGCAAGGGCCACACAGGGCTCCATTTGTGGGGCTGATGGCAGTAAAGGTCTCCACCGGTTCACCACAACCACAGGGGGGCGGCTGTGGTGCATGCTCAGATCCATTCAAATGGTTGGTTGGATGGGGTCTCGCTCACTGGGAGTCAGATCCCATACTGTCATCGTATAGTACATACAGTTGTTCTGCTCGAAGACTGGCAGCTTAGGGTGTGTGTCCTTTCTGCTGCAGCTTTCTCCCCATCACAGCTCAGGGGGTGTGTCCCGTCTGCTGCAGCTCTCTCCCTATCACAGCTCAGGGGGTGTCTCCTGTCTGCTGCAGCTTTCTCCCTATCACAGCTCAGGGGGTGTGTCCCGTCTGCTGCAGTTCTCTCCCTATCACAGCTCAGGGGGGTGTCTCCTGTCTGCTGCAGCTTTCTCCCTATCTCATCTCAGGGTGTGTGTCCTGTCTGCTGCAGCTTTCTCCCTATCACAGCTCAGGGGGTGTCTCCTGTCTGCTGCAGCTTTCTCCCTATCACAGCTCAGGGGGTGTCTCCTGTCTGCTGCAGCTTTCTCCCTACTCATTCAGGGGTGGTCCTGTCTGCTGCAGCTTTCCCTGTCACAGCTCAGGGGGTGTCTCCTGTCTGCTGCAGCTTTCTCCCTATCACAGCTCAGGGGGTGTCTCCTGTCTGCTGCAGCTTTCTCCCTATCTCAGCTCAGGGTGTGTGTCCTGTCTGCTGCAGCTTTCTCCCTATCACAGCTCAGGGGGTGTCTCCTGTCTGCTGCAGCTTTCTCCCTATCACAGCTCAGGGGTGTGTCCTTATCTGCCGTAGCTCTTTACCTGTAACTGTTACAGCTTCTAAGATTTAAACTGAGCGCGTGCGACCACTTCAGTGAGGCGGACAAGAAATAAGGAAAAGAATAAACAGCAGGTGGCGCTATACTAATACATGTTATTGAATAGCTTGGTAACTTTATTCAATTACAAAAGTATTCAGATCCCGGTGCTGATATATATATGTAGAATACGTTACGTGGCAGAGTGTAGTCTATGGGGGGACCCGTCCCCTCTGGTCTGTGCTCGGATACTTCTATAATATATAGACATTATTACCTTCTCTTTGCTGCTGATTAGAAGGAAGGGCACGGTCTGCCGCTCCTCCGTCCGTCTGTTCCGTGTCATCTGGTGAATGGGTTCGGCCATGTCTGTAACGGAGGAGAGAGGATTGTTATATGAGATCTATGATGGATTAGATAGAAGGCCCTGCTTTTTCTCTAAGACAGCGCCACTTCTGTCCATGGTCACATCTGGTACTGCAGCACCGGATGGACGACGCGGCGCTGTCTATGGAGACATTGTGGCCCCTTGTGGTAATAACGGACACGATCACATTGTCTATACTGAGGGGGGTAGCGGTTGTCGTGTTGATTTTGCTGGATATGTAGTAATATAATCTAGAGAATCTGCAGTCGCCTGGAGAGCCTTTTACGGTTTCTTCGTTACGGACATTCGATAAATGGCGCTCCTTGACTCTTTCTGCCGCGGCCAGGAACATCCTAAGACGAGCGCTGCTAATCTCATTGAGATATTCAGGTCATGTTGGCATTAAGTGCCGCCTAATAACCAGCGCGTTTCATCTCATTCACAGAAATTAACCACTTCCTGGCGTCGTTTATTACAAGCCATTAAATCCAAGCAGTGTTCCGTCACCTGGGGCTCGGAGGACTGAGAGTGGTCGGCCGCCATTGTAGGGAGTTGGTCAGGCAGGGTATGTCCGGTGAACCGTTACTGCTGTCGTTCCTTTCCGTACCATTCCTTACTGACCGCCGAAACAGTTTATTGCTGGCAAGTGCCGTGAGGGTGGTTTCCAGCTCGGCAAGTGCCCCTGCTTTTCTGTATGGATGCCACCACTCGCCACTCCCTTACTTTTAATTGGCATTACACTAATCTCTGACATCTCTGTATGTGGCAGCAAGATTCTGTGCATGTGCCAAGGACCCTTGCCAGTGCTGTATGCAGTCATGAAATCCTGAGCATGTCCGGGGGTAGCGCATGCGCAGTACCTCAGCAAGAACCTTGCCAGTACCATATGCAGTCATAAAATCCTGTGTATGCGCAGTACATCAGTAAGGACCCGGCCAGTGCTGTCTGCAGTCATGAAATCCTGAGCATGTCCGGGGGTAGCGCATGCGCAGTACATTGGTAAGGACCCGGCCAGTACTGTATGCAGTCATGACATCCTGAGCATGCGCAGTACATCAGTAAGGACCCGGCCAGTGCTGTATGCAGTCGTGACATCCTGAGCATGCGCTGCACAGTACTCTCCCAGCAGTGGGCATAGTCCTCATTGATGCACTGTGCAGGCACCAGGACTTTACAGCACATGTGCAGGATTTTGCTGCCACATAGAGTAACATTGGAGATTAGTAGGAATTTCAGGTAAGGGGGGATGGCATTATATTTACACAGGAGAGCAGGAGCACTTACTGAGCTAGGGACCGCCCACAGGGCACTTGACAGCACATTTGCATAAAGACTTCCATTTCTCAGCAGTAAGAAGGCTGTCCGATATGGTTTTAAGTATCCTGAAGAGCACTACGTGGCGGCAGTAATGGTTTTTTGGGCGTACACTACCTGACAGACTCCCAGGGAAGCTGTTCGGATGAGATAAAGATAACATGATATCTGACCATTATAGGACTGGTATTCTGCATTGCTTTCCAGTTTACCCCAGTTCACTGCAGGTTCCTATTCTAATAGTCAGATGTCCCTGAGCTAGCGGAGGAGATGAGCCGCTGTGATGTCTCCCGTACACTGCACACTGACCAGATCCTTCCTCCCATCTATCCCATAGAGGACAGTACAGCTCGGCAGTGTAGCCGTGAACCCAGCACTGGGGGGGAGACGTCATACTCCTACTAATAGCAGATTCTGTAATCTGGTCCCTCAGTAATCCCTCTCTTCTCTGCTCCTCTGGATTTTAGCTGTGAAGTAATCGATCAGTTCGGGGGGGAGGAGAAGTGGCCGATAAGTGGAGAAAGAGGCGTTTTTCTGTCATGTGTGATATTACACACTGACATATCATATCACCGCTTGTACTGTTGATTTATGGGGGAAAATAATGAAACAACGGATGTGAAGGTCACATCTGAAGACCTCTCTGTTGGGAGGAGGGGCGCTGGGGTCCCTGGTAATTGTTTTGTAGAAGTTTAGGAGAACATGGCCGACGTATCTGGTTGTGTTCAGTATAGCAGCTCAGTGAATCGGGCCATGCTGTGATATATAACATGACCCGTGAACGGGTAATCCTGTCTGACTTGGCTACTTCTTGAGGGTCTCTCCCATGTGAAATTTTAAAACAAGAACTAGAGTTGGATGCAACAAATGGAGCTGTATAGCGGGACCCATATAGTCCCCCTCCTGTTACCACCCTCTCCTGCCATTGGTATCAAGAACTGCACCGGGTACACCGACATCTCCCGGGGAAAGCTCACTGGTCCCCGCCCAGATGGGTCCAGGTCACAACCGCTCGGTCACCATGATGGATCTTCACGCTCTTGTGGAGACCTCCGGTACTACAGAGGAGCCGCCGGGGAAGATTTTGCACAACTTTGGGGATTCCCTCTGATCTGCTGCCTAAATCTTAATGAGACAGTGGAGGTTCGTGGAACCTGCTCTACCGGCTGCACAGACAATATCTGATGGGTGTGGTGACCGCTGACGTCGGCATCGCCTCGGCAGAAGCTCGTTGGACACCTTAGGCCTTCTCCTCAGCACGCCCATGAGACCTCGCTGACCTCCCCCAATAATTACAGGCGCTCCTCCACGCATCTCCATCACCTTGGATAACTCCATCCAGAATTTGTAGAACCGCAGTCTCTCTATTACAGTCCTCCCCGCTTCTCCTGTACAGATGTGGAGGGTGGGGGTAGTAGTATTGTATATGCCTCAATAACCCTACTACTCAACCTGACGGGCAGCACAGGCCACGCTGTGGGCAACTAAGCTCCGGTCTGCAATCTGCTTCCAAATCTCATGGGAGGTCCTAAAGAGTCTCTGATGTAGAGTAGGCGTCGGCAGCAGGCGAGGGGCGGGGCTTGGAAGCAGAGTGTCCGCTAAACGCCCCCTAATTAAAGGGGTCATCAAATGGCGGGGGACCCTGTTCATCAAATCTCCGGTCATTTTATAAGCGACCCCCCCCCCTGCTCTGACTTATATTGGAACGTTCCATGGTGGAGGGGTGGGATGTATGGAAGGCGGCAGCCGGGACTAGACAACCCCTTTAAGGAAGAACTGCCAGGAACAGAAAGCAGTCCTGTGATACAGTGGCCCCCGCCGCCGCGCGGCCTGTAATCTACTGCAACATGGTGGAATTAATTAGATTAATTAGCGTCTTTAGCGGCTAATATTACTTCTTATCAGAATCGCGTCTCCTCCTCACCGGGAAATTACACAATTCATGTGCGCGAACCGCAGAAACCGCCGCCGCCTCAGCTCCACCGCCGATCTCACAGGGAGCCTTCATGGAAATCGCATCCCCCGGGGATTTGGAAATGGCTTTTACGGTGTAAAATTCTGCAGGTTGTGGAAATGATTTCTGAATATTATAAAGCGATGGATTATACGGGAGATTAGGGGCTTAGCGGCTGCCGGCAGGTTCACCGTTGTCTGAGGATCGCACATCCACGTGCCCTGTGCAGTTAGTAGTATACCGCCCCATAGTCTGCATACCGTACAGGAGGTACTAGGCCCACTCACCACCTCAAGTGGGTACCTTCTCTAAATTGGCACAGCACCTCGTGGCGACCACCACTGCCAGATCACTGCGTAAGAACAGACCAACAGCACCTCTGCCGCAGACTAAGCCCCCGGGGCACTGGGCCGCACCGACCCACATGCACAGCAGCACAACAGCGACCATGCAGTACTGCACCATGTGACCCCCTCCGATCAGGGTTTCCTGTGAGCGCTGCAGCCTTCTCCCCGCTCACCGAGCACAGCGCCGTACATTGTACAGTGGCTGTGCTTGGTATTGCACGCAGCCTCATTCACTTCTATGGGCCATAGCTGCTCCTAGGTCATGTGATCTATGAATGTGACGTCACTGGTCTAGGAAAAGCAGAGAGAAGGCCGCGGACCTCACAGGAGAACCGCTGCCTCCCCGGTGTCAGTACCCCACCGGTCAGATCACCTGAATGCTCCATGTGTGGACCAAGCAAAGCGGCGCCCCCGTAAATTATCCGCCAGCTCCCTCGCTGGACTTATTTCCTGTGGATTATACAGAGCCGTGCACAGACTGCGGTCCAATGTAGTGGAGTCCAGTGAACGTGTCATGAGCTGGAACCCAAGGGGTTAACAAGTGGATGCCTATAGCGTGGCTGTATGTGCGAGTTACATCAGACGGTGTAAATAATTGATGGTTGTCAGGGACACACGATGGCGGATCTGCGCCAGTCAGATGCATGGCGGTATAGCTAGATGTAGCAGAGCCGATCAGGGCTGCGCTGTGCAGGATCTCAGAATAAAGATCCTTTACACAGGACTGCAGTGCAGTTCTAGGCCTCCTGACAAACTCGGCTCTGCTACACGGGTTTAACTTGTTAGAAGCAGGATATTTGTAGTCCGGCCCGGGGACTGTGGCTGCGCTGTGTTCGTAGATCGCACATAATGGAAGCAGCATTGCTCGCTGCGCCACGCCGTCTCCGTAATTCCTATTTACAGGAGCTGCAAAAATCTCACAACCGAACCCCCTCAACTGGTTCCATAGTTCAGTGCACTGGGAGGGGAAGGGACCCCACTGCAGACATGGGGATCGGGCCCCGTATCTGTCAGTTCTGTGGCCGTCACGTAAACGCTTCAGATGAGATTTGCGGCCACTTCTGTCCGGTTTTCCCTCTCTCTATGACGGACGTTCCCGGCTCTTCAGAGATGCAGAAGGAAGGACGGGATTACCACGTATTGTTCTTTCATACACTGCTAAGAGATTTTCTGTGATTTCCTGAAATCCTCTTATTGTAGCAGATGGCGCATGGAGCGGCGTCCGGGCTCGTAATGCAGGGGCTGCGCGGCTTACAGATCAACGGACAAGGTCATTAGATGGTATCTGCCCTCCGCTGAATGACCCAGCACCGCGCCCGAGGACTCGCAAAGGCTCCATTCACTCATAGGGCAGAGGAACGGGCAGCAATTTAAAGGGGGGGCAGAGAACGGGCAGCAAAAAGTGCAGCAATTTACAGGGGGGGGTGTAGAGGAACGTGCAGCAAAAAGTGCAGCAATTTACAGGGGGGCAGAGGAACGTGCAGCAAAAAGTGCAGCAATTTACAGGGGGGGTGTAGAGGAACGTGCAGCAATTTTACAGGGGGGGGTGTAGAGGAACGTGCAGCAAAAAGTGCAGCAATTTACAGGGGGGCAGAGGAACGTGCAGCAAAAAGTGCAGCAATTTACAGGGGGGGTTGTAGAGGAACGTGCAGCAATTTACAGGGGGGGGTGTAGAGGAACGTGCAGCAAAAAGTGCAGCAATTTACAGGGGGGGCAGAGGAACGTGCAGCAATTTAACAGGGGGGGGTGTAGAGGAACGTGCAGCAAAAAGTGCAGCAATTTACAGGGGGGGCAGAGGAACGTGCAGCAAAAAAGTTTACAGGGGGGGTGTAGAGGAACGTGCAGCAAAAAGTGCAGCAATTTACAGGGGGGGCAGAGGAACGTGCAGCAATTTACAGGGGGGGAGAGGAAACGGGCAGCAATTTACAGGGGGGGGTGTAGAGAACGTGCAGCAAAAAGTGCAGCAATTTACAGGGGGGCAGAAGGAACGGGGCAGCAAAAAGTGCAGCCAATTTACTGGGGGGGGCAGAGGACACGGGCAGCAAAAGTGCAGCAATTTACTGGGGGGGGCAGAGGAACGGCAGCAAAAAGTGCAGCCAATTTACAGGGGGGGCAGGAGGAACGTGCAACAAAAAGTGCAGCAATTTACACGGGGGGTGTAGAAGAACAGGCAGCAAAAAGTGCAAGCAATTTACACGGGGGTGTAGAGGAACAGGCAGCAAAAAGTGCAGCAATTTACACGGGGGGTGTAGAAGAACAGGCAGCAAAAAGTGCAGCAATTTACAGGGGGGCAGAGGAACGTGCAGCAAAAAGTGCAGCAATTTACACGGGGGGGTGTAGAGGAACAGGCAGCAAAAAGTGCAGCAATTTACTGGGGGGGGCAGAGGAACGGGCAGCAAAAAGTGCAGCAATTTACAGGGGGGGCAGAGGAACGTGCAACAAAAAGTGCAGCAATTTACACGGGGGGTGTAGAAGAACAGGCAGCAAAAAGTGCAGCAATTTACAGGGGGGCAGAGGAACGTGCAACAAAAAGTGCAGCAATTTACACGGGGGGTGTAGAGGAACAGGCAGCAAAAAGTGCAGCAATTTACAGGGGGTGTAGAGGAACGGGCAGCAATTTACAGGGGGGCAGAGGAACGTGCAGCAAAAAGTGCAGCAATTTACATGGGGGGGTGTAGAGGAATGTGCAGCAAAAAGTGCAGCAATTTACAGGGGGGGGCAGAGGAACGGGCAGCAAAAAGTGCAGCAATTTACAGGGGGGCAGAGGAACGTGCAGCAATTTACAGGGGGGCAGAGGAACGTGCAGCAGTTCTCCCGTGGGGTTAAGGAGTGTGAAGCAAAAAGTGTGCATTTTGTTCTCTTTTTGCTGTGATGAAGCTTTTCCCGGAATGTTCTATATCACTTTCTATAGGAAACAAAATTGCAAAAAACGCCCAGGAGGTGCCCATGTGTGCCCGATGGTGGCGCCATCTTCAGGCCTGGAAGGTGGGAATGCTGCACAGTTTCCGAGGGCCCGGCTCGCAGTGGGGATCACTTGGCGCTGCCTAGATTTTTAGACTTTAGAGCCTAAGGAGCCCTGACCGATCCAGAGCACCTACCTCCCCCTGTCCTGGGTAATGGCTCAGTCATGCAGCAGATATAACAGGGGGTAGCGGTGTGTGTCTGGGGATGTGCTCCAGCCGGAGAGCGCTGCTGGATCATGTCCGGAGAGTCCGTATACACCGCCTGCTAGAATACTGCCGGTACTGGGACCAGGCGGCACCAGGCTCCCTATAGGTGGTCACATGTGGAGAGACCTGTAGACTGTGAGGCCCTGATCTGGTCCGTGGTGCATTTACACGTGGCCACCCCCTGCTTTGTACATGGATTAATGGTGGACTGCATGGCAATGTCCGTAGAGGGTGATAGTGACCAGGCCGAGCTGTGGGGGATGGGGGGAGGGCTGGGGTTGTCTGTGAGGGGGCGGACAGTCACATTCATAATATAGCAGTGCAATGATGGACACTAAAACTACCCCTTTACGGGGTTGTACAGGAGTAAAAAAAGATGGCTGCCACACCTGTGTATGGGTCATGTCTGGAGTGGGGCTGAGCTGTAGTACCTCACACACCCTGTGCTCACGTGTGGCGCTGTTTTCAAAGCATATTTAAGAGCAGTTGACTGTCAGTAGCGGACTGGTCCTTACAACTACTACTCCCATGGACTGAAGTGAGAGATGATAAGGCCATATCTAAGGCTGGGACTACACGGCGCACAGTCGGGGACCGCAGCGTTAATAGAAGTGACCCACAATTACGTCAACTCAACAAAACGTATATATGTTAAACGGATACCTTAGAAGTGCTGCACCCCTTTATTCAGCCGGCCGGCGGGGGTCCGGCCTCCCCCAAACCTTAATGGCCACCTAGAAAACCTGTTAAAGGGACGGTCTCCCGACACGATGGGCTCTTTTGACGCTGCGTTTTGCAGAGAGGATTCCCCGACGGAAGCCTCCGATTTTTTACCTCAGACTGAAGCCATGATGATATAGGCAGCATACGGTAAAAACACGTGGCCTCCGTCAGGTGAGCGGAAGTCCTCCTTAAGCGTCTCGCCCATGTGCTGAACGCAGTGTGGGACCTCCGTACCAGAAGACGTCATCAGTGGGGTCTGCCCCACAAATGAGAAACAGTGGATCATCTCCACCAGGTTCTCCGCCTCCTACTGCCTCATGTAGAAACGGAACTTAAAGCAAAGTTGCATGTCCATGCTGAGAGTTGTAGTCCTCCAGAAAGTTCTTTTCTGGAAAAGCTATGGCCCTGCAGGTGGCATGAAGGAGGCCTCTTCTGTGCCTTGTACTATTCTAGTTCTGGTAATCGTCATCTCTGTGTAATCTCGCCATATAGTGCAGTTCTCATCATGACCGGAGGACTGAGCGTCCGTCACGGACACTGCTCTTTTCTCAGGAACACAGGGCATTAAGCTGATTTATAATGCTGTGTGTCTCTGCGTGACCTTACTGCCACAGAATTACACTGACATAATGCTGTCAGTGTAATTCAATAGATTCCCAATCTCAAAGGGACACACAGCATTATAAATCATATAACACATGATCCCTTCAGATCGGGACCTCACACTGACACACGGTGAGTTTCTCGCATTGAACTCGTTCCTCCTCCGGTCTCCGCTCCCTCGGCTCCTGTGAGGAGCGGGATTATTTGGGCGGAGGAGCCCGAGGACTGGGTAAGAAGCTTTATCCTCCTCACAGCACAGAGTGAATAAGCTCCAGGATGTCAATAGACTTACAAGTGTGTCCGGGGGGTGAAGCCCCGACTCCAGAGTGTGCCGCTCTAGATGCTGGGAAACTACAACTCCCAGCATGCCCTGATAGCTGAAGACTCCGTCAGTGCATGGAAACTGAATGCTTGACATGGCCATTGTCTCACCGTTACAATGTAGCCAGACAGATCACTATCACAAATCTCTCTCCTATCCTGAGTTTGTATCAGAGCAGGTAAAATGTATCAGTCTGGAGTTCAGAAGATTCTCTAGACACTGGAGACAGTGTAACAAACAGTCAGCTGTGAGAAGGCTTCCAGAATTAACAATAATGAATGTATCTGTCTCTCTCCCTCTCTGCCTAGCTCTCTAGCTCTCTTGCTCGCTGCCTAGTTCTCTGCCTAGCTCTCTTGCTCGCTCTCTGCCTAGCTCTCTGCCTAGCTCTCTTGCTCTCTGCCTAGCTCTCTAGCTCGCTCTCTTGCTCTCTTAGCTCTTTTGCTCGCTCTCTAGCTCGCTCTCTGCCTAGCTCTCTAGCTCGCTCTTTAGCTCTTTTGCTCGCTCTCTAGCTCTTTCTCTCTAGCTCGCTCTCTGCCTAGCTCTTTTGCTCGCTCTCTAGCTCTTTCTCTCTTGCTCGCTCTCTGCCTAGCTCTCTATCATCTATATATCATATCGTTGGTGCTGCTATCTTGGACTTGTATCTCTCCATCTGTCTGTCTATATTTACACTCCTGTGACGGCAGACTGTGGCCCCGGACCCTTGTGCCCTTCCTTCTGCTCCTTACCATTTGGCACCTCCACCTGATGTCCTCTCGCCACGGTTTGCCAGTAGTTCAGGAGCCGGTCCTGTTCTCCGTCCTCCATGGGTTCGGCTTCTTCCTCGACGCTTCCGTTACTGTTGTACGCAGAGTCGGAGCCCAGCTCGTCCGTCATGTTGTCCAGGTCATCTAAAGTGATGATCCCGGCGGCCATCGGCTCCTGCGCCCCCCCGCCCATCCTGCACCCCTCACGTTGCATTTTTACTTGTCTAAAGTCTAGAACTCTGCTGGGAAGACAGTCTAGAACCCGACTAGTCCAAGAGTGTTCTGGATGAATCTTATTAGGGATCCAAAGAACACAAGCTAACCCTAGGATGATGGGGGTGGTGGTACGGTGACTGGGTAAGCCCCAGAGCTGTAGCTGGAATAAGCCTGTTTACCCAGAATGCAGCGCTGCGGAGCACAGCCGGGGTCAAGAAAAAGTTGTCTGCACTTTTTGGTGGGAGGTGGTGGCACTGCCCTGCACAGGACTAGGGGTATAGTGCACCCGTCCTTCCTGGCGCCCGCCCCGGCCACTACCTGACTATAGCAGAGCTGAGCGTGCCCGCTCCCCGACTATAGCAGAGCCGAGCGTGCCCGCTCCCCGACTATAGCAGAGCCGAGCGTGCCCGCTCCCCGACTATAGCAGAGCCGAGCGTGCCCGCTCCCCGACTATAGCAGAGCCGAGCGTGCCTGCTCCCTGACTATAGCAAAGCCGAGCGTGCCCGCTCCCCGACTATAGCAGAGCCGAGCGTGCCCGCTCCCCGACTATAGCAGAGCTGAGTGTGCCGCTCCCCGACTATAGCAGAGCTGAGTGTGCCCGCTCCCGGACTATAGCAGAGCTGAGTGTGCCCGCTCCCCGATAGCAGCCCGAGCCCCGTCCCGACTATAGCAGAGCCGAGTGTGCCCGCTCCCCGACTATAGCAGAGCCGAGCGTGCCCGCTCCCCGACTATAGCAGAGCTGAGCTGTGCCCGCTCCCGCGACTATAGCAGAGCTGAGCTGTGCCCGCTCCCGACTATAGCAGAGCTGAGTGCCCGCTCCCGGACTATAGCAGAGCTGAGCGTGCCCGCTCCCCGACTATAGCAGAGCCGAGCGTGCCCGCTCCCCGACTATAGCAGAGCCGAGCGTGAGCGTGCCCGCTCCCCGACTATAGCAGAGCCGAGCTGTGCCCGCTCCCGGACTATAGCAGAGCTGAGCGTGCCCGCTCCCGGACTATAGCAGAGCTGAGCGTGCCCGCTCCCCGACTATAGCAGAGCTGAGCGTGCCCGCTCCCCGACTATAGCAGAGCTGAGTGTGCCCGCTCCCGACTATAGCAGAGCTGAGTGTGCCCGCTCCCCCGACTATAGCAGAGCTGAGTGTGCCCGCTCCCCGACTATAGCAGAGCTGAGTGTGCCCGCTCCCCGACTATAGCAGAGCTGAGTGTGCCCGCTCCCGGACTATAGCAGAGCTGAGTGTGCCCGGCTCCCCCGACTATAGCAGAGCTGAGGTGTGCCCGCTCCCCGACTATAGCAGAGCTGAGTGTGCCCGCTCCCCGACTATAGCAGAGCTGAGTGTGCCCGCTCCCCGACTATAGCAGAGCTGAGTGTGCCCGCTCCCCGACTATAGCAGAGCTGAGTGTGCCCGCTCCCCGACTATAGCAGAGCTGAGTGTGCCCGCTTCTCTCTGCAGCTGCTTTTAAAAGCCGAGCTTCAGAGGAGGCGTGCAGGAAGCCCTTGAGGGAGGGGAGAGGCAAATCCACGGACACATGGTGGGGGAGGAGAGCGCTGTCAGCTGCACTTTAACTCTGCCTGTGCCAGAGCCCTGCAATGCACGCCACCTACCAGTGTAGCAGAGCTGAATATGTCACTGTGACGCCACGGATAGTGACATTGTACGATCACCATAAGTGGATCCAGCAGGAGGGAGACGTATACGTCCTCCTTGTATACGTCCCGTCCCTTTTGAATGTGCTCTTAAATTTGACTCAAACCAAAAAACTGCATCAAAACTGCACGTGTGATTTGAGTCCAAATTGTGATAAAAGACGAACCCGGCTCTGCTACATTTTGTCTTTGAGCGAGGTGCACGACTGTAGAGTAGACGGTAGATGACGCAGCACTTTCCACCTCGTGTCCTCTGGAGAAGGCCTGCCATAGACACGGAGCGAGTGAGGGCCGAGCGATGGATGAGGGGCCGTCCGGTGTGTCTGGTGACGCTTATCTATACCGTACTAAAGGAGTCAGAGCGGGATGAAAAAATAAGGGGTGACCCCCTCACTGATCCCATGACAATTACTGGTCCCCGGGGTCTCGGCTTCCTCGTCCCGTCGCCCAGTCACTGGCTGAGGGCGGACGGGTCCCGCTCTGACCCCTTCCTAGAGACAGAGGGGACCCTCTGCAGATATGTGAGGGCTCCGCTATAACATAGGCTCTCAGGGAGCGACTCCTCATCTTAGATCAGTGGTCACCAACCTGTGCCTTGCTAGCTGTTGCAGAACTACAACTCCCATCATGCTAGGAGTTTTCCTAGAGCAACATCTGGAGAGCTCGGTCGTAAACCAGTGCGTACTCATCATCCGCGCCCCGACAGCCTCCAGTCCTTCAGATCCGTAATAGGGCGTTGTGTAAGAGGCCTAAAGGTGCACCCGCCAGACCTTCCGCTTTCTGCTGGATCGGTCTTCCATCTCACGTGCATGGAAGAGTTGGACATGTTGGGTTTCATACTTTGTTCTTCTGCCGCCTGACGTGTCCGCCGTCTGCTTATCTCCACCCCTCGGCCAGAACACATGCACACTCGGCCTCACACACTTGGCGGATGTCCTCGCACTCCATGTAAACAGACCTGCGCCTTATCTGACCTACATAAACGCCTTGTTATCGTGGACGCGGTGATTAGAGGGGATTTATTAGGCGGTGCTCGTACCGGGCCCAGATAGTTGTCCCGGTGACCGTGGGATTGAGGGGAAAATCCTCCCGCAGCTCCGCCGTATCTCCATGTAACCCTAGCGCCTCGCATCAGATTTCTGTGCCAATGTGTAACGTAACGCCCACAGCTGTGCAAACACGACCGCGGCTGCATGGGTGTGACCGTGTCACAGAGGACGTTGTGGGTGGCGTCAGGCTGGGGTGCCGAGGGGCCACCTGTAAGTCCATCCTGGGGCCCCGGCTGCAGGCCAGTGATACCTGATCCCCCCCCGATCACAGATTGCTGGCGGCGGCATCCTCCATAGACTTCAGTGGAAAGTGGAGAATGTGGCCGGCGGCCATTAGCGGACTCCCCCGATAGGTGTGGATCCAGAGGTGGCGTCTCCGGTAAAGGGTGTGATCACATGCAGCAACCGTAAAGTAGCCAAAAACAGCGCCGTCATGCAGCTTTACCGCAAAACAGCGCAGTCTTCAAGTTGATAATGACTGTGCAGGTAGATGGCGGTTTAATTGAAAAACCATGTGGTTGTTGACAATCGGTTTGTGATGAAGCCTCATGTCGGCCATGTTTTTGCCCACTTTAGGGCCGTGTCTGTTGAGTTTGATCTTATCCTTAAGGCAAAGCCTGCTGCCTGGCCCTTGCCCTGGACTGGGGGGCCCCTAGTAGTGTCTGCCCACCCCTTGTCTCAGACTGGGGGGCCCCTGAGTAGTCTCTGCCCACCCCTTGCCTCAGACTGGGGGCCCCTGAGTAGAGTCTGCCCACCCCTTGTCTCAGACTTGGGGGCCCCTAGTAGTGTCTGCCCACCCCTTGTCTCAGACTGGGGGCCCCTGAGTAGTCTCTGCCAACCCTTGCCTCAGACTGGGGGCCCCTGAGTAGCGTCTGCCCAGCCCTTGCCCCGGACTGGGGGCCCCTAGTAGTCTCTGCCCACCCCTTGCTCAGACTGGGGGCCCCTGAGTAGTCTCTGCCCACCCCTTGCCTCAGACTGGGGGCCCCTGAGTAGTCTCTGCCCACCCCTTGCCTCAGACTGGGGCCCCTGAGTAGTCTCTGCCCACCCCTTGCCTCAGACTGGGGGCCCCTGAGTAGTCTCTGCCCACCCCTTGCCTCAGACTGGGGGCCCCTGAGTAGTCTCTGCCCACCCCTTGCCTCAGACTGGGGGCCCCTGAGTAGTCTCTGCCCACCCCTTGCCTCAGACTGGGGGCCCCTGAGTAGTCTCTGCCCTGCCCTTGCCTCAGACTGGGGGCCCCTGAGTAGTCTCTGCCCTGCCCTTGTCTCGGACTGGGGGCCCGGCTGCTATGAATGGAGTGACAGGACCGCTGCTCATCCACACTCCTCGCAGCCGCCGCTCTCTCTTCCCCGATCCTGCGTCTCTAATTCGGGTTCTTTTATCTCCGTCCAGATTTGTTGTCCCCCCTGATATCGGCAGTCGCCCCCTCCTCCCGTCACATGCTCTCTCCTCAGGACGTGTCCACGCTCCTCGTGTCATGTGTAAAGTTATGTAAAGAAATGCTCGCCGCTCTCGACCGTCCAGTCTGCCTCAGTTACCAAACAGCCTCTGCTTGCAGTCATTGAATGGCAACGTTCTGATAATATCCGGTGCCGACCAACTAGGTCATTAGAATGTAGCAGAGCTCGTCTTGTAACGAGACCCGCGCCTACATGAGGGCGGCATAAAGAATCCAGTGGAGGTTTATGGGACTTGTGAATTTCCGTATTTTGAAACCAGTGACCCATTTGTACTGGTTTGTGAATGTGGCCCCCCCCCCCCGGCCGGCAGGTGTACCCCGGTAAGAAGTGGGTCATGTTTAGCGGCTCACGTAGATTGTGTTACCGCCGGTGTAGCGGGCGGATGTCTAATCCCTCTTACATCCAGCTGTAAAGTGGCTCACCGGCTTCTGCAGCGGCCGAGATGTGGGATCCGGGGACCATTTAAATAATTACAGTAAATTGATCACCGCCAAGTCTTAGGCGGTAATAACGTCAGGGCGTCCGCGTAAGAGGCGATCTTATCTCGGGGGCGCGGCTCCTCGTCTCCGGATGTCATGTGGATGCGAACGGCGCTCGCCCCGACTAATCCGCACAATCTTATCGCCCGTCTTTGTGTTAAATCTTCTAAAACTGAATGGTTTCTGAAGACGTCTTGTCGTCGTATGACCCGCAGATGTAATGACCGCTCTCAGCTTTGGGTCCCAGGACCCTTGGTGATCAGGGGTGTGGGACTGTTGTCGGGAGCGCGTCGGGGACTGTTGTCGGGAGCGCGTCGGGGACTGTTGTCGGGAGCGCGTCGGGGACTGTTGTCGGGAGCGCGTCGGGGACTGTTGTCGGGAGCGCGTCGGGGACTGTTTGTCGGGAGCGCGTCGGGGCTGTTGTCGGGAGCGCGTCGGGGACTGTTGTCGGGAGCGCGTCGGGGACTGTTGTCGGGAGCGCGTCGGGGACTGTTGTCGGGTCGGACGGAGCGCGTCGGGGACTGTTGTCGGGAGCGCGTCGGGGACTGTTGTCGGGAGCGCGTCGGGGACTGTTGTCGGGAGCGCGTCGGGGACTGTTGTCGGGAGCCCATCGGGGGCTGTTGTCGGGTGGCCCATCGGGGGCTGTTGTCGGGTGCCATCGGGGGCTGTTGTCGGGGCCCATTCGGGGGCTGTTGCGGGTGCCATCCGGGGGCTGTTGTCGGGAGCGCATCCGGCGGCTGTTGTCGGGAGCCCCATCGGGGGCTGTTGTCGGAGCCCATCGGGGCTGTTGTCGGGAGCCCATCGGGGGCTGTTGTCGGGAGCCCATCGGGGGTGTTGTCGGGAGCCCATCGGGGGCTGTTGTCGGGAGCCCATCGGGGCTGTTGTCGGGTGCCATCGGGGCTGTTGTCGGGTGCCCATCGGGGGCTGTTGTCGGGTGCCCATCGGGGGCTGTTGTCGGGTGCCATCGGGGGCTGTGTCGGGAGCCATCGGGGGCTGTTGTCGGGTGCCCATCGGGGCTGTTGTCGGGTGCCCATCGGGGGCTGTTGTCGGGTCCCATCGGGGGCTGTTGTCGGGTGCCATCGGGGCTGTTGTCGGGTGCCCATCGGGGGCTGTTGTCGGGTGCCCATCGGGGGCTGTTGTCGGGAGCCCATCGGGGGCTGTTGTCGGGTGCCCATCGGGGGCTGTTGTCGGGAGAGCATCACGAACTGAATAATCATTTCACTGCTGAAGTTGCTGTCTAATTTACACACCCCATTTCCATCAACACTACTGGGGAGTTTTGGGTTAACAGAGGGGGCAGGGGGTGGGGACAGGGGTGTTTGGTGTTTGGAGGGTGTCATAGTGGCCTGGATGAGGATACAGGTGTCTAGAGGGGTGTCAGAGGGGCCTGGAGGGTGTCAGAGGTTATCGTGGTTCTTCCATGAATAATGTAAAAAATGAGAATCCTCCATCATAAACTACATGACGACATCTTTCTAATGAAGCTAGAACCGGCCCTGCACCTCACATGCATCAGAGAGCTGTCCCTTTAGGGGGCGTGTCCTTTCTTCTGCCTTCCATCTCAGTGGGCAGGACAGAAATGAGAAAGGCCGATCAGCAGGTGGCGCTGTACTGATACATGTCACTGAATGACTCCGTACATCCCGCCCATGCAGAGATCGTCTCCATCTTTGGAGGACCGGGCGCGTCCATGCATTACACGGACAGGAAGAGATTCGCCCATTTGTATTTTTTGGCTTGTAATGAGATTACTTCCCGCACTAATGGTGGAACGTGTTCTATGTCACCAGCACCCGCTGTATGGTAATATGAGGACACGCCCCCGGCATCGTAGTGTGTCTCATTAGAGGAAATCTCCTAGATCTGAGGTCTGCAACTCCAGGCACCTCAGCTACTGTGAAACTACAACTCCCACCGTGCACAGTTACTTGAAAGGAGAATACTGGATAGTTTCAGGACAGCTGGGGGCCGCAGGTCGCTGATCCTAGATTTCTTTCCATTAGGGTAGAGGCATTGTCTCCATTGTGGCGCCCACTGCTGGACGAACGTAGTATTGCATGGTCCTTGTGCCATAAAAGGCATGTGCAAGGGGCTCTCCTGATGTGAGTCTCCCCCCGCCCCTATAAATGTATATTTCCTGGAAGCCCCCACCATCACTGGATCCTGTATATTAGCCGGTAGAGGTGAGGTTAGGGACCATAAACGACACCTTGGTGACCCCATTGGGGGTGCAGGGTCGGGGCTCGGCTTGATGTGGATGAACCTTCGGTGTCCGTCTATGTACAGGATTGTCTGTACTGATACATTGTAACAAACAACCGCTCTGTGAGCACATCCGTATGGCTGCAGGAACCACGGTCCTGGTTACAAATCTCCTACCGTCTGTGTCTACAGCTCCTGCGCAGACCTGTGTGTCACCACGGTAACAGGCTACAGACCCCATGTGTGGCCTCATCCTAGTCCTCCAAAAACAGAGTGCAGAGACTACACACGAAGGCGGGATTTAGATATAATCAGTTTCCATGGAGACGCACAGATCTGCTGCAGCGCTGTGTACACAAAGTAACAGGTTTTTTATCCAATCAATATTATTGTTTGGTTGTTTTTGTTTGTTTATTTATTTATTTATTATCCCGATTACACTGCAGGAACATCCGAGAACCCCGAGGAGACCCGAGGAGAACCCAGCACCTGATGGTGGTGCTACCCACTGAGCCACCCTGCTATTATAGCTTATATTCCTGACTATCATATTATTGGTCACTTAACCCTTTAGCGATCAGCTGGGATCTCTGCGGCAGCAAATGTCTGTCATTCCTGCAGCTCCCCCACAGGGGAAGGGAAGCATTGCACGGTGGACGGATGTGCCGGGTCCTCCAGCTCTCTGTGGTCGCTCTCCGCTGGACACGCGTGTAGGGCTGCGTTATATCTGGACACGTGTTTTTCCCGTGTTTTGTGATCACGCCGCTGTCTCTTACTCCAGGTCCTGGAGACATTCGCCGGGCGTCTGATTCAGAGCAACGTCTTGTCCCGGAGGGAGATCCCCAACCTGACGAAATATCAGATCATCCTGTCCCGAGACCAGTTCAGAAAGAACCCGCCGTCCAACATACTGGTGAGCAACAGACGGAGGGGGGATCCGTGGTACGCCCGTGTTATGTCACATAATTTCATGACCAGAGGGCATCTTGACTCTTTTCAGGAGTCTTGTCTTGCTGGAGGCTCATTCACATCTTTTGTGGCTCTTTGGGGGCGGGGCATGACCAAGATTAATGATAGGGTCCCCGGTCATGCTCCACCCCCTCAGTTCCTGCACTCGGCATATAGAATTGCCTTTTTGGTGATGAGGCTCATTCACATCTTTGGGGCCCAGTGTTCATCTCCTTCAGTCTAGACCACGTTTTGTGCCTCTTTGGGGGCGGGGCATGACTAAGATTCAAGAGAGGTTCCCCGTGTCATGCTCCACCCCCTGAGGCCATGCAGTGGTCATATAAAATTGGCTATTTAGTGATGGTGGGGGTCTCTACATGTATGACCTTCTTCATTCTCACGTGCAGGGGGCTCAGATGGGAGCGGTGGAGGGAGACTTCGCTCTTTGTATCAGCCTGTATCACGGTTATGAGCTGCTGCTGCAGATGGGAACTCGTTCTCTCTTCTTCTACCTGCGCTCCATCATGGATGGCTCTAAAGGTGAGCGGATGTATTGTGTGTATACAGCAGGCTCCCCCTAGTGGTGGCCCTGAGAACTGTGGAGGGAATTGGGCCTCTATTTGCTGGCCTGTGGTTGGCCGTGGGCTCGGACATTCGCTTTTCTTCGTGAGATCACATTATTCTTTTTCGTCTTTTGTGTCTCAGGTATGAATCGGGCAAGAAATGAGCTCGGCAGAAACGCCAACTTCATGGATCTTTACCAGCGTCTGGAGGCCATGTTTTCTTCTGACAATGGTAGGTATGAAATCCGTATGTACAGATCTGATGGAGCGCGCCATTCCTCTCATTTGTACCTCCGTGCGACCGTACTCCCAATACTGGACAATGAAGGAAAAGTGCCGCCATACTCTCCCATCACGTGCAGGCTGTATGTAGTAATCTCCTGAGCTCCCCCTAGTGGTAATTGTATATATCTGTATGTAGTAATCTCCTGAGCTCCCCCTAATGGTAATTGTATATATCTGTATGTAGTAATCTCCTGAGCTCCCCCTATGGTAATCTGTATATATCTGTATGTAGTAATCTCCTGAGCTCCCTCTAGTGGTGGCTGTATATATCTGTATGTAGTAATCTCCTGAGCTCCCTCTAGTGGTGCTGTATATATCTGTATGTAGTAATCTCCTGAGCTCCCTCTAGTGGTGGCTGTATATATCTGTATGTAGTAATCTCCTGAGCTCCCTCTAGTGGTGGCTGTATATATCTGTATGTAGTAATCTCCTGAGCTCCCTCTAGTGGTGGCTGTATATATTTGTATGTAGTAATCTCCTGAGCTCCCTCTAGTGGTGGCTATATATATCTGTATGTAGTAATCTCCTGAGCTCCCTCTAGTGGTGGCTGTATATATCTGTATGTAGTAATCTCCTGAGCTCCCTTAGTGGTGGCTGTATATATCTGTATGCAGTAATCTCCTGAGCTTCCCTCTAGTGGTGGCTGTATATATCTGTATGTAGTAATCTCCTGAGCTCCCTCTAGTGGTGGCTGTATATATCTGTAATGTAGTAATCTCCTGAGCTCTCTAGTGGTGGCTGTATATATCTGTATGTAGTAATCTCCTGAGCTCCCTCTAGTGGTGGCTGTATATATCTGTATGTAGTAATCTCCTGAGCTCCTCTCTAGTGGTGGCTGTAATATATCTGTATGGTAGTAATCTCCTGAGCTCCTCTAGTGGTGGCTGTATATATCTGTATGTAGTAATCTCCTGAGCTCCCTCTAGTGGTGGCTGTATATATCTGTATGTAGTAATCTCATGAGCTCCCTCTAGTGGTGGCTGTATATATCTGTATGTAGTAATCTCCTGAGCTCCCTCTAGTGGTGCTGTATATATCTGTATGTAGTAATCTCCTGAGCTCCCTCTAGTGGTGGCTGTATATATCTGTATGTAGTAATCTCCTGAGCTCCCTCCCTCTAGTGGTGGCTGTATATATCTGTATGTAGTAATCTCCTGAGCTCCCTCTAGTGGTGGCTGTATATATCTGTATGTAGTAATCTCCTGAGCTCCCTCTAGTGGTGGCTGTATATATATCTGTATGTAGTAATCTCCTGAGCTCCCTCTAGTGGTGGCTGTATATATCTGTATGTAGTAATCTCCTGAGCTCCTCTAGTGGTGGCTGTATATATCTGTATGTAGTAATCTCCTGAGCTCCCTCTAGTGGTGGCTGTATATATCTGTATGTAGTAATCTCCTGAGCTCCCTCTAGTGGTGGCTGTATATATCTGTATGTAGTAATCTCCTGAGCTCCCTCTAGTGGTGGCTGTATATATCTGTATGCAGTAATCTCCTGAGCTCCTCTAGTGTGGCTGTATATATCTGTATGTAGTAATCTCCTGAGCTCCCTCTAGTGGTGGCTGTATATATCTGTATGTAGTAATCTCCTGAGCTCCCCTCTAGTGGTGGCTGTATATATCTGTATGTAGTAAATCTCCTGGGCTCCCTCTAGTGGTGGCTGTATATATCTGTATGTAGTAATCTCCTGAGCTTCCTCTAGTGGTGGCTGTATATATCTGTATGTAGTAATCTCCTGGGCTCCCTCTAGTGGTGGCTGTATATATCTGTATGTAGTAATCTCCTGAGCTCCTCTGTGGTGGCTGTATATATCTGTATGTAGTAATCTCCTGGGCTCCCTCTAGTGGTGGCTGTATATATCTGTATGTAGTAATATCCTGAGTTCCCTCTAGTGGTGGCTGTATATATCTGTATGTAGTAATCTCCTGGGCTCCCTCTAGTGGTGGCTGTATATATCTGTATGTAGTAATCTCCTGAGCTCCCTCTAGTGGTGGCTGTATATATCTGTATGTAGTAATATCCTGAGCTCCCTCTAGTGGTGGCTGTATATATCTGTATCCAGTAATCTCCTGAGGCTCCCTCTAGTGGTGGCTGTATATATCTGTCTGTAGTAATCTCTCACCGTCCTCTACTTCTTACAGGTTCAGATGTCAAGAAGCCTTTTATCTACAGTCATCCAAAGCTGAAGAAGTTGGAAGAAGTTGTGATCCAGCACTTCAAAAATTGGAATAAACAAGGTCAGTGCGTCCTGGATGTAGGTGCCACGTGTCCTCCTGCTCCTCACATTCGCCCTGCTGATGAGTGTAGATTGGATCGGACATTTTCTCTTCCTCAGGACTCAGTTCAGACATCTATCGCCGGTGCTTTATAATTTGCATGTTTTGATTATTTCATTATTTACTTTGTGGGATTTTTCTCCCTTTTTGGGGCCCCTTTGGGTTTGAGAATCGATGAATCCTGCGGGAGACTTTGCATCCGGTAAATTCCTGCACCCGATGTCCTCATCCCGGGGGCGTGACCTCTGGTTTATAATTATCTTCTCATAGTTATAATCTGGTTCTAAGTTATTTTGAGGTCGCCCCCTTAAAATAAAGCGCAGCACGAAATAACCTCCCGGAATATCCCCTGCTATGTAGCAGAGCTCAGTGCGCACACATAGCTTTTGTGAGGAGCTGACAAAGACCGTGTTTGATGAAGAGCGGGCGCATTGTGTGCCGCCGACACGGGCAGGACCTGCGTGTTTTGTAATCCACTTAGATGAGAGGGTGAAGTACACAGCATCGGGGGAGGGGAGCCGGAGGATAATTGAGCGTGCAGGCGACAAATACACGCACATGGTGTTCCCGGCGGACTCCAGCCTCTGCTCTCTGCGCCGTGCACGGATTTCAGCTGCAGTTTAGCTTTTTTTTATATGTGTTTTTTCTGATGGGCTTTGCTCCCACATCGCCACGTCACTGTACCTTTAAGGGTCGACTAGCAAAATGCTTTTTGTTTTGCTAATTGAAGCATGTTGCCTTGTAAGGGCAGTTTTTTATGGTTAGAGCAAATGCTAGATTTCCCTACAGCGCCCCCAAAGGGGAAGTAAAGGATTACACGATTCCCATTAAAGTCAATGTTTTGTGTAGTACTTGGATCTATTGGGACCTCCTACAGGGAGAGGAATCCATGGACTCCTGCGATTGGGTCTCATCCCATGTGACTGCTGCAGCCAATCACGAGAGACGAGACGTCACCGCTGGAGGCTGGGAGGTACATAGACCAGCAAGGGAATAGAGAAGGGCCACGCCCCCTGTGTGTGAACATAGACCAGCAAGAGAACAGAGAAGGGCCACGCCCCCTGTGTGTGAACACAGACCAGCAAGAGAACAGAGAAGGGCCACGCCCCCTGTGTGTGAACATAGACCAGCAAGAAGAACAGAGAAGTGCCACGCCCCCTGTGTGTGAACATAGACCAGCAAGGAATAGAGAAAGGGCCACATCCCCTGTGTGTGAACATAGACCAGCAAGAGAACAGAGAAGGGCCACATCCCCTGTGTGTGAACATAGACCAGCAAGAGAACAGAGAAGGGCCACGCCCCTGTGTGTGAACATAGACCAGCAAAGAGAACAGAGAAGGGCCACGCCCCTGTGTGTGAACATAGACCAGCAAGGGAACAGAGAAAGGGCCACGCCCCCTGTGTGTGAACATAGACCAGCAAGAGAACAGAGAAGGCCACGCCCCTGTGTGACATAGACAGCAAGAGCACAGAGAAGGGCCACATCCCCTGTGTGTGAACATAGACCAGCAAGAGAACAGAGAAGGGCACGCCCCCTGTGTGTGTGAAATAGACCAGCAAGAGAACAGAGAAGGCCACGCCCCCTGTGTGTGACCATAGACAGCAGAGAACAGAGAAGGGCCACGCCCCCTGTGTGTGACCATAGACCAGCAAGAGAACAGAGAAGGGCCACGCCCCCTGTGTGTGACCATAGACCAGCAAGAGAACAGAGAAGGGCCACGCCCCCTGTGTGTGAACATAGACCAGGAAGGGAAACGCTGAAATCCGCAAGCACCAAAAAAACTTCAGCAGTCCCCTGAAGTGTCCATGTGCCCTAAAGCGGAGGTGAGTAATTCCGTCCGGCTGATGACCCCCAATTTGTCAGATTAATTTCCATCAGGAGTTAAAGACGTTAAATACACATTTTTCCTGCTCTGATTCACGAGCTGTTAAAGTGTTTTTTTTTCAAGATCTCTGCTTGATGTCAGGTAATGGATACAGAACATTCTGTCCGGACAGATAATTGGGGAAACGACCAATGAAAAGTAAGGTGGTAATTACCGCCCGCTGTGAATGCCGCGGTCATCCGGACGCCATGTCCTTCACAGCGGGGGATGGGGGAGCTCTGGAGCGACCCCCGCGCAGGCGATGCTTTCAGGGGAGATATTGAACGCGGCGGTTTTATCTAGGCCGCCGCACAGCTGCTAATTTCCAGGAAATCAATGCGTGCGATTTGTTCTTTGTGTCACGTGATCCGGTTAATTGTGGAAACAGAGCGTTCACTCCGGGGCTCCTATCGATCGGGTCGGGGGGGCACTAATTACAGAGCGGGTAATTGGCCTGGCGGTGGGCAGCGGAGGAAGGAACGTAGCGGTAATGAACCGCGGCCGCGCTCTGTGCATGATGTCCTGCTTTAGGTTTTCTATAGACACACGTTCACATTGCAGGTTTCTTATAGGGATAATACATATTTACTCACCTCTCCCTCCCCCACAAACTGTCGACTGTTTTTAACAAATAATTACTATTTTTTTTTACATTTTCCTTTCCCCTTTAACCCTTTATTGACATGGATGGGGGTTACAGAGGCCCCAGAGGTGATTGGCTGCAGCGGTGACATGGCGTCTACAGCGACGTCACCTCTGCAGATGGGTAATCTTAGAGCAGAGCTGAGGATCGGAGCAGCGCCGGAAATGGCGCGGGATTAAAAGGGCATCTGTCAGCAGTTCTGTCCCTCTGACACCGGCTGACCTGTTACATGTGCTCCTGGCAGCTGAAGACATCTGTGTTGGTCCCATGTTCATATGTGTCCGCATTGCTGAGAAAAATTAGGTTTTATTATATGCAAATGAGCCTCTAGGAGCAACGGGGGCGTCACCATTACACCTAGAGGCTCTGCTCTCTCTGCAACTGCTGAGCACTCTGCACTTTGATTGACAGGACCAGGGAGTGAAAATGTCATCACATCTGTCCCTGTCAATCAAGGTGCAGGGGGCGTGGCAGTTGCAGAGAGAGCAGAGCCTCTAGGTGTAATGGTAACGCCCCCATTGCACCTAGTTCACCAGTCTTCTACACCTTAGATATCTGTTGGTGTGGACAGTATTCCTCCAGACCCCTCCATACAATGAGGATCGGGGGGGAGGGGCACCAGATTATTCTTTTGGCGTCTTCTTCCTTGAGAACTTCCCTAGCCTACTTTCCCCTGACGTCTGCCGTTGAGGACGCCACCATACAAATAAGATGGTCGTCGGGTCCCACCAAAATTGTCTTGTTCAGGTGACATTCATCTAACGTGTGGCCCCCAGAGGTGACGACACTGTCTTGTAGACCCTTGGTACATCTCCTCCATTGTGATGATGTCATCTAACGTCCTGTTCTCCTCCATTGCAGGTCCTGGTTCCTCCAGCAGTTCTTCGGAAGACACGCGGATCATGATCTTCTCTTCATTCCGGGACAGTGTCCAAGAAATCGCGGAAATGCTCAACCAGCATCATCCGGTCGTGCGGGTCATGACCTTCGTGGGCCATTCATCCACCAGCAAAGGAGTTAAAGGCTTCACCCAGAAGGAGCAGCTTGAGGTGGGCACGGAGCCGCTCTCACCATGGTGGTGGTGGTACTCGCCCCTCCTGGTGGGATCCTGAATCTTGTCCGATGATCCGTCAGTAGTGACCCGGTTGTCCCATTTCCCAGGTAGTGAAGCGTTTCCGGGAGGGGGGGTATAATACGCTGGTCTCCACCTGTGTAGGAGAAGAAGGCCTGGACATCGGGGAGGTGGATCTCATCGTCTGCTTCGATGCCCAGAAAAGTCCCATCCGCCTGGTCCAGAGAATGGGGCGAACCGGACGGAAACGCCAAGGACGTATAGCGGTCATATTGTGCAAAGGGCGAGAGGAGCGGGTACGGCACCGGATTTCTTATGTTACTTGTGGTTTATAGCCGGTGAGGGCGCTGGCTTTCTGCCGCCCTACTGACCTCTGTCTCATTCCTGCAGACCTACAACCAGAGTCAGTGTAATAAGAGGAGCGTCTATAAGGCCATCCTGGGGAGTCACACGGACCTGCGCCTCCTCCAGCAGAGCCCCCGCATGGTTCCTGATGGGATCGATCCTGTGGTGCACAAGATGTTCATCACACAGGGAGCCTACGAATTCAGAGATGCAGCGGCCCCCAGAGACAGGCGCTCGAGTGCCGGCCACCGCCGATCGTCGGTATTCTTTGGTGCAGAAGGTGGGTGAATTATAGCCAAGGTAGAGATGACGTCCCCGTATGGCGGTGGATTCCTGCACTGGATCCCAATGGGGTCACATCCAAAAGCAGATGAAAAAGGGTGCAGAACCGCCCTTAGTGAAAGGGCACCTACCTCTGTTGACCGAGCATGCATGTCTACAGCGGTTGTGGTTCCTAATGTCTCCTCAGGCTCCGCCCCCATCAGTTTTGTCTGGATTAAGGTCCTGTTCACACGGCAGAATTTGCCATTGGAATTTTGTAGCAGACACTGCGCCATAATTCCAGTGCCAGCCTCGTGGTGTCTTCCGTGGTTTCGCATTTCAGGCAGTTGGTTTAAAGCCATGTGTCTCTGCTGCTTGAAGCTGCAGCAGGGTCCGATCACAGTGGATCTAAGCCGCGAGTGGCTCAGTGGCCTTGAAACTGAACAACCACGGCAGAAACTGCATCAAAACCTGCGTGTGAACGGGCCCTAAAAGGAATTGTCCCGAAATGGCTTCACACGTGTCCACGTGGTGTGTGCAGTGTTACGCCTCAGCCCCAGTCACTTCAGTAGAGCGGAGCTGTAATACCGGACACGACCGACAGACAGGAGTGGCGCTATTTCTGGAAGAGCTCAGCCACGTGTTTTCAATCCTGGACAACCCCTTTAAGAATGACAAAGCTGCACTAAACAGCGCCCCCCAGTGGCCGCATTATCACCACGCTTGGATGGAAGGCAGATAAGAATTCTGTCAGGGTGTATTTGTTAATCAGAAGCGAATATTCTCCGCAGACTCCATGAAAGAAGACTGGCCGCTGACCAACGCCGAGTACGAGACCTGGGACCGAGCGTATCGTCTGAAGGAATCGGATGGAACGACGGATGTGATTTTACCCAAGACCCACTTTGAGCTTTTCAGAGACTCTGACGCCATTGCTGTAAGTAGACGATTCTGCCTGACCGGCGCGCTCTCTGCCGGATCTGCATTGCTTCGGTGTGATTTCTTTCACCGCTCCCCCCCAGTGTTACAGGGGGTCCATATCCTACCGCTGGGGATGTATAATGGGCTCCAGCATGTGGATTAACCCATTAACCCTTCTATTCTCTCGTGTGCGCTCCAGGAACCCGTCCCAGAAAACGTCCGGACGCTCTCCCTGTCCGAGTGGAGCCTGTGGCAGAATCGTCCTTTCCCCACGGACTCGGTCGATCACTCTCATCGGTGTCAGAATTTCATCGCCGTCATGGAGCTGATTGAGCAGATGAGATTGGAGGAGGTAAGCGCCTTCATTAGCGACACGTCTCCGAGTCCACGGCCGCGCCCTGTATTTACCGGATACTGTCCCCTGATGCTATATTATTAGGTAGTCGTGTGCAGTCTGGGGGCAGCCACGGTCCTGGAGTGAACCCCAGTCTTCAGGTCCTGTACACCACCCCTGACAATTAAAGGGATTGTCTTAAATGAACCCCCCCATCCCTTTTAGAAGCTCGGGTGTAAGTGCTGAGACCCCCTGAGATCCATCTATTCCAGCTGAGGAAGATTTGGTTTAATCCACAGAGGCCCCACGTGGCTTCCATTAGTGTCAGTTGGCGACCATGTCAAACGTGGCCGAACCCTGCAGATTGGGATCGGCTCTTTCTAGAGGCGTTCCGCTTTGATTAATTTTGGGGTCCATACATGATGGACATATAGCCAGGGCCCGTCCACTCGGGAGAACCGTGTCCCTGAAAGGTAAGGTTCATGGGGGAACATACAGTGAATAGTATGGCGGCCGAGCACTCCGATAGCTGGAATGAACATTCGTCCAACGGCTGTTCCCCCAGCCCCCCCCCCCTCCCCGTCCTTACACACATGCAGACACACGCACATTTGGCTCAGCATGCATGTGTTTTCAGTAAGGTGAAGCTGTGGCTGATTTCAGAGAGATCTGCCGTGTAGGGGACGCCCCCGTACATCAGCCGCCGGTCCCACCAGTAATGGCCGCTTTGCCCGGCATTAATCTGACGTACATTATGGTCGGCCGTAGTGAGGATAAGGCTCAGTGTCCTTGTAAGACAAATAATTTGCACAGCGGTTCTTGAGAATTTCTTGAAGGAGGAAGATGACTCTTAGCGGCCTCTTATGTGTCACGCATCGCCCCAAACGGCTGCTTGTGAGTTTCCTTCCATCTCCTGTTAATTACGATGCTCTTACTGGAGGAGCCGGGTCGTCTGCGCTGAGTGGGTCCAGCTTTTCTCTTCGACGCCCGATTCATTAATATGTTTGGCACTTTCTTCATCGCGCAGAACCGAGTCGTTACTTGAGGGTGTTTATCCGGCCTCCACATTCCCCGTCTGTAAATGAGTTGTTTTTACCTTTATTGACATTTTGTGCTGTTTTTGCGCGTCAGATACGTGTTTCTTCGTGAAGACACTTTACGCAATTACTATTATAACCGTATCCAGAACTGATGTCAGGTTTACAAGATTAACCCCTTCTTGCTTCATTTTGCAGAACGGTTGCAAGTACGACGAGGAAATGAAGGCGTTGTTGCAGGAGGAGGAGGACGTCCAGCCGTTACGTAAAGGCAGTAATAGGGCGTGTCCCGCCGCCAGTTCTAAGGCCAAGAAAAAGTCACCCGTCGTCAACAACGCAAGGACTTGTAAGAACTCTACTCTGTTGTCTCCGTTTGAGCCGGATGAAGATTTTAGGTCGACGTCGAAGGTTTCGAGAAGCACAAGGTCACCCTCTGCCGATCCTCTCTCAGTAGTTAATGTTTCGGAGGTGGAAGGAGAAGCCGGTGCCGTAGAGGCGGATCCAGATCATGGCGGCACTGATGAAATGGAAGTTGAAGAGAACGAAGAGTCTTCCAAGATTCCTACCAATCTGGAAGATGTTTCAGAAACAGATCGTCACGATGAGGACCCGACTTCTCTTCTCCCAGATTTCTTCACTTCTCCTCCATGTGACTCTCATGACGTCGCTCTTGAGTTTGCCAATGGCTGCGTTCATGAAGTAAGGAAGATCCTACTGAGGGTCAAAAAGTTCTTAACATCTTCCCCTCCGCCATTAACCGACCTCGACTCCTTGGTTACTGTAGAAATCTCTCCTGGATCTTCTGTGCCACATAAAACCTCTGAGCAGCCACCTCAGCAAGGATCTCCCAGTCCCTTAAGTCAACCAGAGCTTGGACCTGGTCCTACAGAGGTGAACGGAGACGGGTCACAGTGGAGAACGCGCCAACCACAAAGTAACGGAGACCTTGTGGAGACTGATGACCCCAATGGGGTGGTAGATGAAGGATCTCTACACGATCCTCCCTGGGATGATATTTTTGATTCTGAAGCACAAGACGTCTACGTTGAAAATGTTGAGTCGCCTCCAGCATCCAGCGACGTCCTGGAAGAACATGGAGAGGGCTTTACGAATAAGACCTCTACAAGGAGAGACGGTCCTGTCAGAAAGCCGGAAAATCATCACGTCAACATCGAAAATAACTCGCCTCGTATCCCCGACCGGAATAATACAAAAAGTGACGACACCGACATTGATGTCCCGAGGGCCCCCAGCCCTTCCCAGAGCGAGAAGATAAGATGTCCACCGGTCTTAAGGGAAGAACTGAACTCCTTTCCTGAACGCCTCGATGACAGCTTCGACTTGTTCGAGGACGAAGAATTTGCGGAAATTGACCAGTTCACGTCAAGCAGGGCCGGTGCCACCGACAAGACGCATAATGGAGGGACCTGCGTAAACTTCAATCTGTTTGACCCGTCTCTACTGTCTGAGGACCGCGAGGAACAAGATCCTGAAGACCGCGCCGAGAACACGAAGGAGGAGGAGGAGGCTGATTTTGACGGTTCTCAGGAATTGTTTTCTGTCAATTTTGACCTTGGATTTTCCATTGAGAGCGATTCTCCGGAAGGTGAAGATGACGGAGAGCCGGCGAACGGAGGTGAAGAAGGACCCGGCCCCTTCAAGGTCCCCAGCCCCCCCGACAAGATGGTGACAAGAAGTGGCATCATGTCTACTCCCGTGACCTCCACCTACCAAGCCATGCCCGACAGACGCCTGTCTCTGCTCTCACCCTTACACCCCATGAAGGACAGGTTTTCCCAGACTCCGGAAAACTCACACTGCGCCTCAGGCTTTCTAAAGTCGCCCTCTGAAAAGCTGGACCGGACCAGAACTTCTTCCAGAACTTCAGCCCAATGTAATATGTATACACCAACTAAGAAGGATGGACAGAGGTCGGAGGGCACGCCCCCCAAACGAGGAGGAAATCACCCAGGAACCCAGGCGGACCTGTCTATAACTATCGGTATGTTCCAGACGTCCATTATCCTCTTAAAGGGGTCTTCCCGCAGTACGGGTGAGGGGTACGGGATAGTAGTGGGCACCGTGTGGTTCCCGAGCCCTGGGACCGGAGCGGTGGGTGTGCACGGCGGTCACCGCTCCGTCCACTTCTCATATATACAGCGCTGCGTCCGTCCCATAGAAGTGAATGGAGCGATGGACCGAGGTGTGAAGGGGGCGTTCCCGGCAGTCAGACCCCCGCCCCTCCCCCCACAATCCAATATCCTGCCGACTTTTATTTTATAAATTATATATATTATTTTTATAAACTTTTTATTTTCCCTTTCAATGACTTTAGTCCTTTATTTTATTAAGCCCCTCCCCCCGTGTTACCGCGACGTCCTGGGGTAGTTGTTTTGTTCTCCGGCACCAGGACGCCGAGCGCTCGCGGCCGTCTTCTGCTTTTTAATTCCATGTTTTTTTTCCCTCTTATTGTTTTGTTCTGGGATTTTTGCCGTCTCTCCGCAGGCAGCAGTCCAGAGAGCGAAGATGACGTCGTCTTCAGACGGAAAAGAAAATTGACCGGCGCCGATGTCCTCAGGTCCCCGGAGGTGAGCGGGGGGAACGCATTTCACAAGCGCGCGCTGGGAACCTCCGGGAGGCGGCTCGGCCGTGTAATCTCACGCCGATTCTTTGTTTCATTTGTTTGTTTTCAATCTTCTTCTGCAGACGCCAAGCAGCGAGGGCGATTTTGACTCTCCGATGCCTGCGGTTAAGAAGCGGCGACACGTCCTGAACACGGTAAGTCTGAGGAAGGGGGGATTCTGTCCGAATGTAAAATATCTCCGAGCAGTCCTCCAATAATCCAGAACAATTCATCAGGATCCGTCATGTCAGATTACAGGAATGACGTGGCGCAGATTGTGCTTCTACATAGACACACAGCAAATTCCGGGGGCGTGGACCCCGTGACCTCGGGACGACAGAATTACTTCTTCTGGAAGATTATCACAGATTATCGCCCCATTGGGCGTTTTGCCGGATGATTAACATGTTTGTTTGTTTTTGGATGATTAAAATCGTCTTTCTATCTTGTATCTTCAGCTCTCTCTCCTATGTCTGTATCTAGCCTTCTCTCTGTCTCTGTGTGTGCCTCTAACCGCCTCACTCTGCTCCTCTAGGCTTCTTTATTTCTCTCTGTCTCTGCCTCTTTCTCTGCGCGCCCCCAGGCTTCTCTGTCTCTGCGCGCCCCCAGGCTTCTCTGTCTCTGTCAGCGCCCCAGGCTTCTCTGTCTCTGCGCGCCCCCCAGGCTCAGGCTTCTCTGTCTCTGCGCGCCCCCAGGCTCCTGTCTCTGCGCAGGCTCCTGTCTCTGTCTCTGAGGCTCCTGTCTCTGCGCGCCCAGGCTCCTGTCTCTGTCTCTGAGGCGCCCGCCAGGCTCAGGCTTCTCTGTCTCTGCGCGCAGCGTCTCTGCGCGCCCCCAGGCTTCTCTGTCTCTGAGCGCCCCCAGGCTTCTCTGTCTCTGAGCGCCCCCAGGCTTCTCTGTCTCTGCGCGCCCCCAGGCTTCTCTGTCTCTGCGCGCCCCCAGGCTTCTCTGTCTCTGCGCGCTCTTCTGCATGTGGGAGATTGCGGTAACTTCATATACATTTCTCTCTGACGCTGATTTTCCTCGGTTTAGTCTCTCAGGTGACAGAACGTATTTCAGGACGCGCTTTGACCATTTGGTTCCTCATTATCGCCCCATTCCGCCCTCGCCCCTTTCTTCTTATTACATTATAAGTGAAATTACCCCGGGAGCCATTTAGGGCCATTATCTGCATCCACATCAGAATATATAATGTATACCGCCGGACGGGGAGCGTTCACCTCCCGCGTCCAGGATAAAGGGTCGTATTATCCTGTTATTTTAGTAATTAGTTAACGATGCTGCGGTCAGAAAGCCGTATAGCGTCTATACAAAGCCGGGAAGAATAGAGAGGACGGATAATTTGTGGGATAAACACATATGATTGTGAACGGCGAGTGGTTGCCTAGCAACAGCCCATCTTTCTGAGAAGAGACGCTTTCCGCTGCTCGTTCAAGGCTGATGCTGAAAGGCGGCGTCGGATCTGCTCGTCCTTGGTCGTCCTTGGTCATTTCTATACGAGTGGGAACCATTCTATATCACGGTGGTAACTCTGCAGGTCTGAGTCAGAAAAACGTATGACGGAACTTTACATGAGCGCACGAGAAAGGATCTCAACCACAGCGTGCGGGTCCGTACGAAATGCACCCGCGTGGGCGCGCCAGTACTTGTGCAACAGAACAGTTTCTGCCATAAAGGATCCTCATACTGTTCATAGTGGGGTTTCTTACAGTGTAATGGATGAACCGCCATGCAGTACTCGTATAATACCGCTATATAGTCCTCAAATAAAACCCCAAAGTCATGGCGTCTGCCCTGAGGATTGTGTAGACGGGGCTAGATGATAGGGAGGGCCCCCAGCTCTTCACGGTAGCAGCTGAGCACTGACTGTCTTGTGGCGGTAGCGGCTGAGCACTGACTGTCTTGTGGCGGTAGCGGCTGAGCACTGACTGTCTTGTGGCGGTAGCGGCTGAGCACTGACTGTCTTGTGGCGGTAGCGGCTGAGCACTGACTGTCTTGTGGCGGTAGCGGCTGAGCACTGACTGTCTTGTGGCGGTAGCGGCTGAGCACTGACTGTCTTGTGGCGGTAGCGGCTGAGCACTGACTGTCTTGTGGCGGTAGCGGCTGAGCACTGACTGTCTTGTGGCGGTAGCGGCTGAGCACTGACTGTCTTGTGGCGGTAGCGGCTGAGCACTGACTGTCTTGTGGCGGTAGCGGCTGAGGACTAATTTGTGGACTGGTCCTTGTCCTTTCAGCTGGACTCCGATGATGAAAACTTTGACCATCCCCCCACTTATCGCAAAGGGAACGCCCAGAATGGCCGGAAGCAGGAAGAATTGCGCGCTCCAAGGCACAAGAAGAAGGTTGGTAACTGATCGCTTGTTCACAGCAGAAATACACAGGTTGCGTCGCCACGGTTGCGTCCGGCCCCTGACGTGGATTCTGCTCAGAAATATCCTCAAAATTTGTGGTTTTTCTTTCTAGCAAACGAGGGTTTCAGATCCACATTTGGAATAAGACGCCCTGTGTGAACTATAGTGTGGGGTCACATTGGGGAGGACGATCTCATCTGTGTGTGAACATGCCCTAAAGTGTTGTATCTAACACAGCGCCACACCAGGTTATTTGTGGTATTGCAGCTCAAGCCCCGTTCACTTCAGTGGAGCTGCAGTACCAGACACAACCTATGGACAGGCGGGGCGCTGTTCTCTGTCAGAGGTCGCAGTGGGTGATTAGTTGTGCACCTAAATCAGGAGGTTTTCTACTTCTCCTTCTGGAGGGCAGAGATTTAGTCGTCCCTATAGTTTTTGTGATGTTTTTTTTTCCGTATGTACGGCGTCACGTCTCTCAGGCTCAGCCAAAGTCAGACTTTTAGCCGCAGACCTGAATCTATTATCTGCACTTTTGTATTTATTTTGTCAGGTCAAAAAGTGAGAAAACTGTCCTGGCAGTGAGAGGGTTAAAACCCTGCGCCCCTTCCCATCATGCCTCGGAGGCGCTGGCGTATTTGGGGCAGTGATCGTAATGTGTTGGATAAGAAAGGGCAAACGGTGACCCCAAACCGTCCCAGCTCCTGCGCGGTGGAGAAGCGTCTCGCTGCGTCCGCTCCGTGCACATTGCTTCTTCCAGCTCAGCGAGCGGCGCCTTACAAGACACTAATGGCTCCTGACGTCAAGGAGTGCGGCCCCCGGGCGTAGATCTGGAGGTCTCGGCTCTAACCTTGGGCTTCATGTACTTTGGCCCTTGGGACCACTGGTCTGGACCTGTAGCCATACAAGGTGCACAGTAGCCGCCTCACTAAGACATACAAATGACGCATACTAGAGGGGCCCTTGGGGTAGATTTCACCTTGGGGCCCAGGTGACTTCCAGCTACGCCTCTTCCTTGGATCTCAGTATCTAGGGATTATGGAAAGGTCCTTCACCTTGGTGGTCGGCCATGTTCATGTCAGGAATCCCTTCAGTGGGGCATTTAACAGGGCAGGATGGTGGCAGGTCCTCTGGGAGCGGACATGGCGGGTCAGGAGAGGCAGTATTGTGGCGGTGTAGCGGAGAGTCTCTGACCGCTGGTGAAGCTTCTTTTCTCCTTCAATGGCGTCTAATAGTCTCTGTGCTCTTGGCGTCCATTCTTACCCTCTTGCAGAATGCAGCCAGGCAGTTCCTTGACGACGAGGCCGAGCTCTCAGAAGAAGAGGCCGAATTCGTGTCATCGGATGAGAACAGCGATTCGGAGAATGATCAGGACACGTCGCTGGTGGGATTCCTGAATGACAACACTCAGCTGTCCCAGGCGTTAGACGGTGAGTGCAATATGGAGGGAAATGGCGTGGCGGTGCAGCAGAGTTCGGTCAGTCTCCACCCGCTCCTCGGCTGCACATAGCTTGGATGGTGGCTCAGTGGTTACTAATCTATTGGAGCGTTGCATTTGAAACTCACTTAAGGCAACATGTGCATGTGCAGGGCCTTGAAAAATGCGTTCGCCCCCCTCTTCCCGTGGTTGTGATCAGTGTTCACCCCCCTCCTCCCGTGGTTGTGATTGGCGTTTGCCCCCTCCTCCTGCGGTTGTGATCGGCGTTTGCCCCCTCCTCCTGCGGTTGTGATCGGCGTTCTGTAGGTTGTTTTGCATCGTCTTCAGTTTGTGCTTGTATAAGCTTGAGGTTTTTCTTTCCAGACTCGGAGATGCACGGCGTATACCTGAAGTCTGTCCGCAGCCCCGCTGTCGGCAATCGGTTTAAACTGGTGCACAAGAGGCACAGCATGGCGGTCTTCTCCCAGGTGAGTGTCTTCATTTTGTGTAATGTGGAAACTCACAGAGAACGAGGTCAAACCCCGCAGCCATTGTGGCATCGCCCGTCAGAAGCTCTGCCATTAGATGCTGACAGGTTCCCTGACATGGCTGATTCAGTAATCAACAGTATCTTTTGCTAACACTGTGCCATTCCTCAGTTATTCCTCCTAAAAACTTTGTATACCTTGACAGCAGGGTATTAACAGTGGTTAGGCATCCCTTCACGGGCTGACATTGATCAGACTATGCAGGTATATCCCTTTAACAAGGGGAATGGTAACGCCCAGTTATCAGTTTATACATAAAAATGTTCAGGAGGAATAGCAGAGGAACAGCACAAAACAAACATATTAGTAATGGTGCTGCATATGGTTATTTAAAGGAGAACACAAGTATTTACTAAAGGACGTGCTGGTGGGTGACAGGTCCTTTTTGAATAAGTGTCGTAGCTCTGCTACATCTAATGCATCGTGTATGTAGTTAGCGCCTGCAGGCCCTGACATTAACCCTTGCATGCTGGAGCAATCTTTGAGTAGCCTTTAAGTGACTCAGAAATGGCTGAATTCAGAGATGGGACTTCCTGCCATGTTCTTCTGCCGCTCTTAGATTCCAGAGCAAGACGAGAGCTACATGGAGGACAGCTTCTGCGTAGAAGAAAATGACGAGGAGGAGGAAGAAGGAGGAGTGTCCAGCGACGAGGAAGAAGTTCAGGCGGATTTCGATCTCCTCTGTGAGGACAGCTTTGTTGGAGGGAGAAAACAATACCGTACACGGCGCAGGCTGAAACTGAAAGACGCTGAAACCAACAGGGGCCAACCGGTAAAAAAGAAAAGACGGATCATCATCCATGACGACTCCAGTGAGGAGGAGATGTCCAAGTCCGTGGTCAGATCTCCGGACTGTACGTCTTCCAAGCCACCACCAGATGGCGCCGCAGTGACTAATAAAGGTTCAGGACGTGACAAGAAGAAGTTCCCTGATGTCGCCGAGAGGGACGGGCACCGGGTGCGGCTCAGTCTTCAGGCCTCTCTCTCAGATGAGCTTGATTTCCAGCCAGAAGTCGCATCTTCATCAAATGAGACCAACCGTCTTACGGAGAAGGTACGTGGCCAAAAGCGGACATAATGTCATAAAGACATTAATAATCGAGATGCGTCAAATGAACCTTTTAGTCTTGTTAGGGGGGCATTCCAGTCATAGATCAGAATATTACTTAGTAGAAAACAAGGCTCCACCCAGAAATAGCGCCGTCCACAGGTTGTATATAGTAGTGCAGGTCCGCTCCATTCGCTGCCAGGAACTTTGGGATTTTTAGGTCCTAGGTTTTGCTTATTTAGTAATGTCTTCAGACGTCAAAGCTTCATATTTTTTATGCAGAGCTCATCACCCCTTACATTTAAAGCTGGTGAGCTGATTCGAAACGTGCAACAAGTCCAAGGAACAGAGGAGAAATCATTGTTAGAGTCGGAATAATCGCGGGTAAAACCTGTTTTTATGTTCACTTTCAGCTGCATTCACAGCATCCTGATTTCTATCAGTGATATCTTCCTCTGTCCTGAACATATTGCTATCATTCTGGTATTCTCTGAAAGCTTTGAATGTCTGCTTTCAAGGAAGACCAGTTGCATGTTTCTACCATTCAGGAGCAATGATTTACACAGCACACTGCAATAAAACAGTAAGCGGGGAGCGCCTCCTAGTGGTGGCTGCTGGCAATCAGAATTTTATCATGACTAAACTCCAGAAAGCACTACGTAGCGGAGAACAAGTTCCATTCAGACAGGAGTCAGAGATCTTGAAAATGTGATGAAATGACGCACAATATGAATTAGAAAGCTGCAGAACTTTCCATTGTGTAATAGATGGAGACGCCCTGTAGGCCGTACACATTACTTACACGCCCCCAGTCTGTACACATGGTTTCTTTTATCCTTTCTCTCGCTGCAGCTTGAAGACAGGAGTGATAAGCCGGGTTCCTCGTGGCGGTCTTCCACGAACGGCTCTGCGCTCAAGAAGACTCCTGTGTCCACTGCCTCCTGCATCCTTGCCGACTGCAGAGAAATCTCCTCCGGACCAGAGGTCATCACGTACCTGAGGACGTCTCACGGGGTCACAGTGGACATCTGCTCCCTGGGGGGCTGCGATTACATTGTCAGCAACCGCCTGGCCGTAGAGAGGAAATCTCAGTCCGAATTCGCCAGCAGTGCTAACAGGAACAAACTGGTCGAGCGGATCCAGCACCTGCAGCGCATGTTCGAGAGGGTCTGCCTGATCGTGGAGAAGGACCGGGTGAAACCAGGTAGGATGTTTTCTCAGCCTGATACATGGGCGGTCTTAAAGGGATTGTCACATACCCTCAGGATAGGACATGAGCACCAGATTGGTGGCATCCCGAATTCCCTGAAACTCCACAACGCTACCGCGTCCCTGGTCAGCAAAATGGAGACAGTCCCAAGGCGGCTGCATCCATTTCTGTGTAGGAAAGAATTCAGTAACCATGGGTGGAAAAGTAAGTGGTTACGTGAGGACATGACGGCGCCGTGCTGTTTACATATGAAGTCGCTGCCTGACCATGGCCTATATCAGTGATGGCTAACCTCCGGCACTCCATCTGTGGTGAAACTACAGCTCCCAGCATACTCCATTCATTTCTGTGGAGTTCTGAGAACAGCCAAGTAAGTGTGCATCTTGGGAGTTGTAGTTTTACCACAGCTGGAGGCTAGCCATCATGGCGGCTGTCATGTGTTTTCCCCACATAATCACTTACTTTGCCATCCAAGGTTACTGAAGCCATTCCTGGTGACGCGCAGCAGTCAGTCACCTCTGTAAACCACGCGACCGCCGCCGTTTTGCTTAGCAGGGATGCGGTGGCGCCACAATGTTTACAGATATTCAGATGACATAAAGCGTGCACTATGCCGCCATTTCGGAAATATTCTTCTGCAGCGGCCGGTCCCTTAAATATAAGCAGGCCTTCCTTTAAAGCGAGTTAGAAGACTGGAAAAACCATAATTTCTTCTGGAAATAGCGCCACTTTTGTCTGGTACTGCAGGGGCACTTGTTCTGAAGGACCTAGCACACAGACCGGCCTCTGATTTCAGTTACGTTGACCTCTTGTCTCCAGATTCTCAGCCGATCACTGGTGGTCCCAGCTTTAGGGATGACCCCCTCTAGTTAGTATCACCGCCCACCTCAATGGCTGCAGTCACATTACTTTCTAATATCTTCCCTTTCACGTTGCAGGAGAAACATCACGGCTGTTCCAGAGGACCCGGTACTACGACAGCACCCTGTCCGCTCTGATCGGCGCTGGGGTCCAGGTTCTCTTCAGTTTGGGCCAAGAGGAGACAGCCGGGCTGCTGAAGAAGCTGGTGTCCCTGGAGCAGAGGAAAAACACCGGGATAACCGTCCCCACACAGGTCTCCGGGCACCAGCAGGAGGCGCTGCACTTCTACCTGTCCATCCCCAGCGTCAGCTACATCACTGCCCTGAACCTGTGTCACGGCTTCCCTTCTGTCAGACGCATGGCGAACGGGTAAGAGAACGGAAACTTTTAATTAAGAACTGGAAAAAATTTTTTTAACCCAAGATATACAGAATGCAATAATAAAAACCTGCACCCGAAGGTGTTGAGGTCTTAAGGTGACGACGCAGAGGTGGATTTGCTTCAGTTTCTTTCCTTCTTTTGCAGCTCAGTAGAAGAGATTGTAAGTAAAGGAAGTGTCAGCAAACAGAAGGCCGAGGAAATCTACCGCTACCTCAAGTACGTGTTTGATCCACAGATGCTGCCGCCCAGCGACAAACGCAAGCCGAGCACGTAGCATTAGAGAGACGTCCTTGTAGAGAGGGCGGTGGAGCGGACGATGGCGGATCTTATGCACTTTATCTGTATCATATGTAAATAAACACTACACAGAGTAACACTGCAACTGTGCAACGACCCCGTCCTTAATTACTGACCAATGGGAGCTGCGTCTTTAAGAGGTAATTACCGGGAGTCTGATGTCACCGCTCCCCTCGTTATTCAGCGATTCCAAAAGCTGACAAATCATTTCACCTCCTTCACGTACAAAAAAAAAAGGTGTACACAGCCTTTAAAGTGACATCAAGCCACGTAAAAATATTAAAAAAAAGACTGAAAAACTTGTCAATACCCGATGGGGACAAGCTGCTGATCACCTACTGCTGTAACCCGGAGCAGATGGTCGCTGTGGACACTCTGCCCAACAACCAGTGCTTTCAATAGATTTGTCAGGAAGTGCAGCAGATTCTTAAGGAGGTCTACTTTTAGAAAAAGCTCCCCTCGTGGCCATGGCTGTGTCTGGTATTGCAGCTGATCCCATTCGACTGAATAGTGCTGAGGCGCAATACCAGACCCTGCCTGATGGCGAGAGTGGCGCTGTTCACGGGGGAGGAGAATCCCCCTTCTAAAGGCAGAGAAGGCCTAACTCCTGCACTTTTCTGGTAAACGTCAATGTGATGCCGAGGCTCCTGCGGCAAATAATGGCGCTTCCTTTCCCGTAACACTTAAAATTTTATTAGCATAAAATATGACAACTTGGCACGTATATAACACAAGATACACAGCGGAGACTTGGAGGAGAAGCTTTATACAAGAAGCATCGATACAAAACTTTAAAAAAAATCACACCAGGTGAAGAACCGCCGGCACCGATTATTAAAAGGGGAGGAGCTATGTACAGAGCGCCAAATAAAAACAGCTGTACAATACATTACAAATCGCTAAAAACTTTTTTTTTTTTTTTTTTTTTAAAGCTATACAAAGACTTGTCTGTCGTAAGGCAGAGAGGCACAAGGTCCAGTGACCGCAGGTACACAAGGCACAGTTACTGGTCCTCCTCCGAGAAGTAGTAATCTTCCTCCTCCTCGTCATCATCATCGGTGGTCGAGTCCTCCATCCTGAAGAGTCTCCCAATGACTGAGGTGTCCTTAGAGCCTGGCAAAGGCAAACCATTACCAAAAGCAGTCTTAAAGGGGCAGTCTCTTCACCCCTTTAATTTCACATTACAGAAAGAAAGTGCCAGAGGTCAGCATTCTCCGGCACTCCAGCTATTGTAAAACTACAACTCCTACTATGCACTCGCTCTGCTGTTCTCAGAACTCCCACAGCAGTGAACAGAGCATGTTGAGAGTTGTAGTTTCTCAATAGCTACAGTGCCGGAGGTTGGTGAGCCCTGTTGTGGGCAGAGGAGGAACAACCCCTTAGGGCTCGTGCACGTGAACATTTTTTTTCTGCATTTTTGGCGGATCAGATGAGGACCCATTCACTTCAATGGCGCTGCAAGAGATGTGGACAGCGCTCCGTGGCCCCGAAAAAAATCCTATTCTTGTCCATTTTACAGACAAGGATAGGACATTCACGGGGCTGGTATCTGGGTTTTGCGGACAGGCTATGGTCGTGTGCAGGAGCCCTTATAGAGGACCTGGTATTGTTTCAGTCAATACTTGTATTCCTTGAATTAACAATGCTGGATCCTCTTTTCTTAAAACTGTTTTGTGCAGTTCCTGTGTTATTCCTCCTGGAAATGTATGAATAAATGTATAACTGGACATTTCCTTAAACAGCATGGCACTGATCATGTCAGATTAAGTACAGACACATCCCATAGACAAGGAGAATGATAAGGTCCAGCCTGTACACATTTCCAGGGGGAATAACAGAGGAAAGACACAAGGCAGAGTTCCAAATTGCAGCTCATTATTTGTAAGGCGAAAGCTCTGAACATTTCACCAGGTTTATGTGGGGGTCTCCGGGGTCTTTGGGTTGTGGCAACTCCTGCCCGCTCTACTCTGCTTCCTTCAGAGGTCACATGATCAGCACATTATCAATGGCGCGTCATGTGGCCTCCCTGGATGATTTCCGTACCGCCTGTGTGTTATAGTGACGCCCCCGGATATCAGTCCATTGATTAGCATAAGTTAACACTTGCAGTGCCAGTGTCTCATCACAAACTGCGACCCAAAGCTAATTCCACACAGCGTGCCGTTACCTTTCTTTAAGCCGGATGTTCTTCGAGAGGTGGGAGTCATGTGGGAGAGGGAACCCTGAGGAGAAACGGCAAAAACAGAGAAAATCAACAAGAGTCACGTCAGGAGCGGAGCACGGATGAACGGCCACAATTTACCGCCATCTCTGCCTCGTATGTTTCTGCAAAGACACCTAAAGCAAACCCTTCAGGGGGGTCCTCGGCAGCAGGACCAGGGTGGGGGGCTGTACTCTGTAATGGGGGGGATTGGCCCCGTATGTGGAGAGCCCTGAACATGGGGCTGATGTACGTGAACCTGCTGCCCACGGCGACTAATTACATCCAGACCATAGGACACAATGGCTGGAACGCGCAGCGTGTCACGTGTGGTGCGGTCCCCAGTGGCGGCTCGACACTTACCATTTTTTTGTTTACATGGCCCCATCCTGTGAACGTGCTCTGCTTAATGTCCTTCTGCATCCTGTAGACAAACTTGTCATTGTTGGACCTGTGTAAACCATATTAGAGGACAGAGACGATTATTAGTCACAGCAACGGATTCTGTGCGGTTGAATACGCTAGATGACAAAGTCGGAATCTGTAGATTTGGAAAACATGGCTGCATTCACTCAGAAAGAGCGCCGCTCCTGTCCATAGGCCGTGTCTGGTATTGCAGCTCGGCTCTATTCACTTTAATGCTGCAGTATCAGACACGGCCCGTGTCTCTGTAACCACTGCCCACTTAAAGGGTTCCTGGTCCTTTTATAATAGTCTTATCCTCAGGACAGGCCATCAATATCTGACGGCAGCAGGGGTCCCCCCCCCACTTATCAGCTGGTCAGCAGTACCTACAGCTCCGTCCATTGTGTGACCAGGAAGAACCTGCGCTGAATGTCTTCTCTGACTGAGCCCCTTCTCACCTGTTGATGGAACCCATCATCCCTGGAGTGATATGTTCACACTGGGGGGTGTTGGCCAGCGGGAAAATGGAGGATGAAGGTGTGGTGGGGTCAATGTGCTCCAGCTGGAAGACATCGTCCTCGTGGTTCGCTCTGAATGATGGAAGCTATAGGGGTATTAAAAAAAAAAAAAAAAAAAAATCGGATCAGCTCCACTGGGAATGGACATCCAGGTCTCAGGAATGGGACACCAGCAATCAGGACTTCATTACAGACCAACCATTACTCACCTGGACAAAATATAAAAGAAGGATTCTGGTTATAATGGGGGATAACCCATACTGATCACTAGACTGGCGCCCAATACCATGAAATAGAGCGTCAGGTCGAGCGTGCACACTGCTGCTCCATCCGCCATGTCTGGCCGTCCCAAAGAGAATGAATAGAGTCAGTGCACATGATTGATCCGCCGCTCTGTTCATTTGCAGGTACTGGGCCCTGTTCTTACGATTGGTTGGTGTCCCAGCAGTCGGACCTCCCACGGATCTACGTTAATGGCTGAGATCAGACGGCGGGTTACTTGACTCGCCCGTCTCCTGCAGTACACAGAAGTGCGGTGCAGTCCGGCCGTTACCTTCACTCTCTTGCTCTGGAAGGGGGTCGCGCTGAACACGTCGTCGTGATCGTCTTTCTGCATCTGATCCAGGAATTCCCGCATCTGCTGCTTCCGCTTTAGCGTCCCCACTTTGGCGGTGATTTTTACGGCCTCCTTTTCCTTACCGTTACCTGATCAGAAAGAATACAGTGAATCAGTCATCTCCGTTGTCACAGGAATCCATTCAAAGCCTCAAGCAGTTTGTGTGAAGCCAATACGGCAGCAATATCTGTACCATACTGAGGCAATGCTCGCCTCTCAATACCTCTGCTTGCTGTCATTTCATAGGGCCCTTAGCTTTCTTCCATTGGATAAATCCTGATCATGTGATGGCGCAGAACCTCCGTGTCCATCACATGTCAAGGACAAATGCTTATGACAGCAAGCAGAGGTATTGAAACCTGTGAGGAATGGATATGAAAAGTATGTGGGGAAATTGTACACCTTCATTATACGTAGGCCGCCATCTTTACTACTACTGCAGGGTTATCTCACCGTCCTGCCCTGTGCACCCGCTACATCATCTCATGTGCTTTATAAATGGCGGCTGGGGTGACTCCGCCACAAACAGAAAGCAACGCTGTGCAGCTTAAAAAGAGTAATAAAGTCTTTTAGACGTCACATTTTTGGGATGTTACCAGCAGGATAGAGAAGCAGCTGACAGACCTGCCCTGTCTGCAGCGTGGAGGGGGAGGGGCAAGAGACGACCATAGGACTCTATAGCGGTCAGAGTTATGTTCAGTGATATCACGGGAGGTCCGGTATAGTGGCTGCAGCATGGACGCCTGAACTTCTACGTGGTGATAAAGTCTACTCCAGAATCACCTCCGTCTCCTGCACGTGGTAAACCTTCATCTGGGCGCCCACATTAACGTCGTGACTTCATACTAGTATCACATTAAGATTACCACAATGAGCAGTCATCACCCCGATAATATAACATTCATTAAAGGGGCGCTCTGCCTTCAGCAAATGGCATTTATCCTGTAGATAAAGTTAATACAAGGCTCTTACTAATGTATTGTGATTCTCCATGTTGCTTCCTCTGCTGGCTGGATTCATTTTTCATCACATTATAAACTGCTCGTTTCCATGGTTATGACCACCTTCAATCCAGCAGCGGTGGTCGTTCTTGCACACTATAGGAAAGAGTGTTGGCCGGGACCACAGGAGTGCACGGAGACCTGCATTTTTTGCTATGGTGTTCAAACACGACCACCACTGCTGGATCTAAGGGTGGTCATAACCCCAGGGTGTATGAGATGGAAAAATGAATCCAGCCAGCAAAGGAGATAATAGGGAAAATCACAATACATTAGTAAGTGCCTTGTATTATGTTTCTCTACAAGATAAATGGCAATTGCTGAAGTCAGAGAACCCCTTTAATCCAGGCTCCATTCACGCCATGTTTCTGCAGCCTGGTACAAGGGACTTCCTTATCCAGGACCAGGCCGCCTACCCTGATACAACAGACTTCTACTGTACAAAAAACTGTCCGTCCGGAGCCCACATCGCTTTTGTTCTCTGCTCCAATCTGATTTAGTAGTAAATTTGCCTCCGGCACCTTTAATAGGATGCAAACAAACGTGGCGTGAAGCAACCCTCCAGCACCACAGCAAGTAAAAGTTACAGTCAATCGTTTTATACATTATAAGATGTGCACAAAAAAACTAAATCCTCTTTAATCCCGCAGCCATAGAAGTTCTGGACCGAACAGGAGTACAACACTGCCACCCTGTGGGCACTGCCCTGTACTACAGGCTGACTGAACATACACTTGTATACCTAACTTTCATATCCTATGATGATGGTGAATAGTAAAGTGGCGTCAAGGGCACAACACTGCCATCCTGTGGGCACTGCCGTGTAGTACAGGGAGACTAGACTAACATACACTTGTATAACTTTACTATTCACCATCATCATGGGATATGAAAGTGGCGTCAAGGGCACAATACTGCCGCCCTGTGGGCACTGCCGTGTAACACAGCCTGACAGGACCTGACACACACACACACACATACATAAGAGTACAGGACATGACAAACGTGTACATGAGAGTGCAGTGTACAATACTGCCCCCCTGTGGTCACTGCCCTGTAATACCGCCTGGCAGTTTCCTATTGAAGCCCCTTGTACACGCCCTTCGTATTTTTTATGACTATTTCTTAGGGGTCGCAGTCATTACTTGTTTGCTTCTTTTTCTTGCTAGAGATGACCTTCTTCTTGGGGGGCGCCTTAGAAGCCTTGGCCTGCTGGTTCTCCAGGTACTTCTCCTGACACTGTTCTGCGGAGCGGCTTCCCACGGCCATGGCGACATCCAGCCAGAATCCTTTCTTGTGCTTTGGCAGCGAGGACATAGCTCTGCAGGAGACACACAATTAGGAATCCAGTACCTGCCCCTCAATCCATAACACCTCAACCCCTAGAATAATGGCTGATTCAGTAATGGGCCCTGAAGGTGACAGAACAGGACAGGAAGGTGCAGCTCACAGCGTCACAGAAATGACTTTTGTACTCCCTGTTATGCCAGAGTGGAGCTGCAACAGTGGGAAAAGTAGCTAACTGGAGGGGGGAGGGCTGCTTTAGATGCTGCTGTCTCCTGAATGGTAGCAGCTAGAAACATGCATACTGATGTTGTTTGAAAGCAGACATTCCAAGCTTTCAGACAATACCAAAATGACAGCAACATGTTCAGGACAGAGAACGATATCACTGGGATGCTGTGAATGCAGCTGAAAACGAAAGTAAAAACAGCTTTTACTCGTGATTATTCCCAACTTGATTTCTAACAGTGATTTCTCTTCTGTTGCTTGGACTTTAGCTGTCATTGTGATCTTCTATGAAAGTCTGGACTGTCAGCTTTCATACAAGACCAGTTGCATGTTTCTAGCTGCTACCATTGAGGAGATATCACCATCTAAAGCAGCCCTCCCCCCTCCAGTTAGCTACTTTTCACACTGCCCAAGATGGACTCTGCTGAAAACTGTCAGGACAAGAGGTGCTGCGCTCACTAATTCTACGCTGATCAAACCCGTGCTGCGCTCACTAATTCTACGCTGATCAAACCCGTGCTGCGCTCACTAATTCTACGCTGATCAAACCCGTGCTGCGCTCACTAATTCTACGCTGATCAAACCCGTGCTGCGCTCACTAATTCTACGCTGATCAAACCCGTGCTGCGCTCACTAATTCTACGCTGATCAAACCCGTGCTGCGCTCACTAATTCTACGCTGATCAAACCCGTGCTGCGCTCACTAATTCTACGCTGATCAAACCCGTGCTGCGCTCACTAATTCTACGCTGATCAAACCCGTGCTGCGCTCACTAATTCTACGCTGATCAAACCCGTGCTGCGCTCACTAATTCTACGCTGATCAAACCCGTGCTGCGCTCACTAATTCTACGCTGATCAACCCGTGCTGCGCTCACTAATTCTACGCTGATCAAACCCGTGCTGCGCTCACTAATTCTACGCTGATCAAACCCGTGCTGCGCTCACTAATTCTACGCTGATCAAACCCGTGCTGCGCTCACTAATTCTACGCTGATCAAACCCGTGCTGCGCTCACTAATTCTACGCTGATCAAACCCGTGCTGCGCTCACTAATTCTACGCTGATCAAACCCGTGCTGCGCTCACTAATTCTACGCTGATCAAACCCGTCTCCCAGTGACAGCTCCATGGGGTTGCAGTAAAATGGCAGAAATGCTGCCACCGACCTCAACGTTTCCTTATGAGGGGATCTGCAAATTAGTTGTACCCACGTTGAGATCCCTGCGGTTGTCTGTGGCTTTTCTCCTCATAGGGAAACATTGGGATTGCAGCCGTGATAATGGCGCAATTCTACCATGACAGCTCTGCTGTAGAGCGCCAGCGGAGGTGCAAGGTATTAAAGGGACACTCCGGGAAACCTGATGCACTGAGCTACATTTATTGCAGGCACTGTGGCGGTATGTCACACAGGGATTTAAAAAAACACCCCTAAGTCATGCTCCGCCCCCTCAGGTCCTGCACTAGGCGTAACACAGCAGCAGTATTTTATGTAATGTCCCTGTAACCGCCTCATGTCACCTCCTTGCCTTCCTACAAAGGAGACCGCCATGACAGGCTCAAGACAACGGTGGCCTGTCCATTGTCTCCCAGCATCCCTGTCACAGTGAGCGGTCACTAGGGTGGTAAGGACTCCTGAAGAGACCACGTATACATCTTAGCCGTACTCCTATGGGGTTGTCCTCAGTTTTCAGGCAGAGATTTGTAAGGCTCCTTCCCCGTTAACACTTACTTGTACAGTCTCTTCACCTCCTTCTCTGTCCACTCCTCTTCATGAATTATTGCCGAGAACGGATCTAGCGGCGTCCGACCCCCCAATGATTTTACGGCAGAGCCGTTTCTCTGCGGCTGCTTTTGCTCATCACCTCGAGACTCTGCATTTTTACTGCTTTTGCTTTTTTTCTTTGCTTTCTTTTTGCCTGCTTGTGGTCTGTAGTCTTCATCGTCACTGACCTTAGATCCTCCGCCCGAGCCTCTGCCTGCATTCGGTTTGAGCTCTTTTGGCTTCTTCTGAGAACTGTGAGCTTTTCCTTGCACTTCCTCAGAGTTCCTCTCCTGGGACGTCGCTGAATGAGTCTTCCTTCTAGTCGGGGCAGGAGTGTGAACTATGGCTCTTTTAGGAAACCTGTGTAAACTTAGTTCCTTCCATGAACTACTGTCCTCATCAGACGAAGTATCATCCTCAGACTCCATAAATAGGAGCGTCTGCTTTCCTGTGGTCTCTGTTGGCTTCTTCTGAGGACTTCCTGGATTTCCTTCCTCTTCAGATTCGCTCTGCGGTTCTTGATGGGAGGGCGATGTCTCCTTTCTTCTAGACGAGGCCGTATCAGAAGGCGGCTGCTTATTCACATCACTAGTTTTCCTGGAGCCTTTTTCCGAATCCTGAGATTCCGCTAAATCAGGCTGTCGTCTTTCTGGAGCGGGTTCTGTAAGGACTTGTCTCCTCTGTGCGCCGATCCTTCGACTCGAGACCTTTCTTAATATGGTGGGCTCTTCTGAACCGTCAGATTCTGCTGATGCGGTCCTTTTTCGTGCCGGTCTAGATGGCGGCTTTTGCTTGGCATTCCTTCCTGACACTGGTTCTCCTAAATCTCGGGATTCCATGGCTCCAGCCTGTTTCTTCTGAGTATTAGCTGTCGTCCTGGAGTCTTTTCTGGATACTGGTTCCTCTTCTGAATCTTCAGATTCCCCAGAACCGATCCGTTTTTGCTCCAGACGAGACGGTGGCTTGTGTCTCTTCTGAGTACTATCTTCCTGCTTCATGTTCTTTCTTGATCTTGGCTTCTCTTCTGAATCTTGGGTTTCTATGAATCCAGCCTGTTTTTGTTTCCTGGAGTCTTTTCTTGATACTGGTTCCTCTTCTGAATCTTGAGATTTCTTGAGTCTCTCCTGGGAGTGATTTGACTTTCTTGAGACAGTCTCAGATTCTGAATCTAGAGAGTCCACTAAAGGTTTATGTGGTTTCTTGGAACGAGGAGGCTGTTTTCTCCTAGGTACAGAGATTGCCTGCGTCTTCCACAAGTCTTCCGGTTCCTTAGGATGCCTTCTTGAAGCTCGGTTCTTTTCACCATCATCAGAATCCGCAGACGCCATGGAATAAACTACATGCTTCGCCAAACGAGATGACGGCCTTCTTCTTCCTGGAGAAAGCTCAGAAGACGTTTTCCCCACTTTTGCACTCGTTAATGTTCTTGAACCTGCCTCATCTTGTGAATCTTCAGACTCCTCTAAATTCCTCGGCTTTCTCTTACTCGGACTAGGCTTTTTCCGGACAGGAGTCTTAGATTCCTTTCCAGAAACGGTTTCCTTCTCGGAGTCTTCATCTCCTGCTGGTGGTTGTTTAGATCGAGACGCTTGCTTCTTACTGCCCGCTCGCGTCATTCTCGACTCCTTGTCCACAATATTTTCCTGCTCAGACTCCTGAGAGGAAGCGGAAGGTTTTCTGCTCAGCGCTGCAGGGTTACTAGGAGGTTTTCTGTCGTTGCTGCTCAGTTTCTTGGTGTCTTTCCTCAAAACTCGTTCTTCCTTTGAACCACCGGATCCTTCCGAATCATTGGACAGTCGAGAAGGACGAGACGACCGAGTTGATATCTTCTGATTTCTGGTCCTCTGTTCTTCCTCCGATAAGGCTGTAGGAGAAGGATGAGAAGGACGAGACGACCGAGTTGATATCTTCTGATTTCTGGTCCTCTGTTCTTCCTCCGATAAGGCTGTAGGAGAAGGATGAGAAGGACGAGACGACCGAGTTGATATCTTCTGATTTCTGGTCCTCTGTTCTTCCTCCGATAAGGCTGTAGGAGAAGGATGAGAAGGACGAGACGACCGAGTTGATATCTTCTGATTTCTGGTCCTCTGTTCTTCCTCCGATAAGGCTGTAGGAGAAGGATGAGAAGGACGCCCCCTACCATCTTCTCCAGCGCTCTCCTGAGAGTCACTGTGGATCGTGGATCCAGTGAGGCCGCGTTTCTCCGTCAGTAAAGCTTTCTCTTCAGGGATCGCTCTCCGCTTCCGTTTAATAGATAAAGCAGAGATCTTTTCTGCGTCGCTGCCGCCATTGTCGTGGTCGCCCGACGCGGTTCTCGCGCCTGATGAGCCTTTCCTGGTAGTGACCCGGCGGCGCTCGCCTTCCTCCTGGTCCGGTCCACTGTTGGAGCTCTCCGTAGACGCCTCTTTCAGAATACTATAATGAAGGTTATTCTGGACACACTTCCGCTGGAGGTCTCGTCTGTTATGCATGGGGGTGAGCATCACTCGCGGGGACTTCAGAAGAGCGCTCCGGTCCCTCTCCTTTCCTTTCAGACGGGCGGTCGGAAATTTCAGCAGCGTCGCATTTAACTGGTTTTCTTCGGCTGAAGAAGAGAGAAAACAAAAATTAAAATATATAATCAATGGGAAAGGAAGGTAACAAAACTTCAGTGGATGAAGAAACTGTTGGTAGTACTCTGCACTATTAAATTCCTCTGTTATTCCTTCTGAAAATGCATACATTGACAACTAGGTGTGACCACTGCCCTCGTCAATAGGGTGTGTGGACTGGCAATGATACGTCAGAGTTCAATTACGTCATGCGTTTCCAGGAGGGATAACAGAGCAACAGCACAACGAAGAGTTCCAAGGAAAGATGTTCCTGCATTGTCAGGGAAAGGAAACCAAGCATTTCCGATAGCTGGGTGGAGTCTGTCCCTCCATGTTGTACGTGGAGCCGATCCTCCCGATCACCGGGGGGCACGTGTGGTGATACTCGCCCCTCACCTTCTGGCTCCGATGTCCTCTCAATCTCAGGAGACTCCTTCGGCAGCTTTTCCTTGCCGGACGGTTTCCCTTTTTTAACGGATGATCCCCGGAGAACTCTCTCCTTGTTTAAAAAGAAGATTAAGTCAAAGTTACTACAGACTCCTAGTGAGAAACCGGCGAGTTATTGTAACGGCATCCGGGTGGCGCGGCGATGATGCGATGGATGGCGGTACATTTACTGTGTATTATCATAATGAAGTCCTTAACACTAAAGTGCGCCTGATAACTGTGCCGATCTCCTTCATGGGGGCCGCACCTTGTACAAGGGGCAATAATCACCAGAACTATGCCCAGTGGTAGAACAGCAGCGCTGGCGGCATCTCTCGCTTGTAATGGAAACCGTATGGGAAACGGAATCTGCAAAACTCACGACTGATGTACAAAATAACCGCACAGACACAAGTGGCGATCAGCGCAGGTTACGGGCAGTTTATCTCAGTGACTGCTCTGCCAAACCTGGACATTGTACTACAGAGGCGTGAACATAGCGTTATCGGCACAAACACGCGCTAAACCCGGATCATTAGCCGTAAGCGGTACTCACAAATGGAGAGGTCAAGTGGTCCGTTCCCTCTCTGACAACGTACGTGCTCATCAGACAGTCCACGGACAGCCGCTCCCCGCACCAGTACTTGAGGACGGGCTTTATCTGACGACCGCTGCGGCTTGTTGTAGACACACAAGAGTCTGAAACCAAACACGTACATAAGAAACGCCATAATACGCTGGACAAACCCTATTGAGTTTAGGGCGTGGTGGATAGTATCCATACGTACCGCTCAGCCGCATCCTATCTGCGGGGGGATCAGTACGTAACGCTCAGCCGCACCCTGTCTGCAGGGGGGGGGGGGGGATCAGTACGTACCGCTCAGCCGCACCCTGTCTGCGGGGGGGGATCAGTACGTACCGCTCAGCCGCACCCTGTCTGCGGGGGGATCAGTAGGTACCGCTCAGCCGCACCCTGTCTGCGGGGGATCAGTAGGTACCGCTCAGCCGCACCCTGTCTGCGGGGGGATCAGTAGGTACCGCTCAGCCGCACCCTGTCTGCGGGGGGATCAGTAGGTACCGCTCAGCCGCACCCTGTCTGCGGGGGGGATCAGTAGGTACCGCTCAGCCGCACCCTGTCTGCGGGGGGATCAGTACGTACCGCTCAGCCGCACCCTGTCTGCGGGGGGATCAGTACGTAACGCTCAGCCGCACCCTGTCTGCGGGGGGGGGGGGGGGGATCAGTACGTACCGCTCAGCCGCACCCTGTCTGCGGGGGGGGGTGGATCAGTACGTACCGCTCAGCCGCACCCTGTCTGCGGGGGGGGTGGATCAGTACGTACCGCTCAGCCGCACCCTGTCTGCGGGGGGATCAGTAGGTACCGCTCAGCCGCACCCTGTCTGCGGGGGGGGATCAGTAGGTACCGCTCAGCCGCACCCTGTCTGCGGGGGGGATCAGTAGGTACCGCTCAGCCGCACCCTGTCTGCGGGGGGGATCAGTAGGTACCGCTCAGCCGCACCCTGTCTGCGGGGGGATCAGTACGTACCGCTCAGCCGGCACCCTGTCTGCAGGGGGGGGGGGGGATCAGTACGTACCGCTCAGCCGCACCCTGTCTGCGGGGGGGGATCAGTAGGTACCGCTCAGCCGCATCCTGTCTGCGGGGGGGTGGATCAGTAGGTACCGCTCAGCCGCACCCTGTCTGCGGGGGGGGGGATCAGTAGGTACCGCTCAGCCGCACCCTGTCTGCGGGGGGGATCAGTAGGTACCGCTCAGCCGCACCCTGTCTGCGGGGGGATCAGTACGTACCGCTCAGCCGCACCCTGTCTGCGGGGGTGCTTCGCCTGCTGTCTCTGGAGTGTTGAGCGTTCACATCTCTGACTAACGCACTCTCCGTCTTCCTGCTGACCACCTTCCTCTGCAGATGTCCTCGGCCGCGGTCCCCATCAGAGCTCGTGGCCCCGAGGTTTCTGCTTTCTCTTTGATTCTTTGCGTCATTGCTGGTTTTCTGCGGTTCAGCGCGCGGCTTGGATTTCGTCTCTCGCTCCCTACGTTGTTACAGAAGATTATTACACTTTAATATGTGACATTGACAATATCCCGAGGGCCGCAGCATCTAATCATCATCATCTTTACTTATCGTCAAACTAATCCGAATCCGCTGTGCTTTATAAATCATGGGGAACGTGTACAGACAAAGATCAGACACAGGAGAGAGGCCCCGATCACAAGAGCTTACAATCTATGAAGAAACAGGGGGCGCAAGACGGGAAAGCGGTTTTTGGAATGGTGCGGCCATTTTGTATGAAAAACAGCAGTAGGAATACGGACGTGAAGGGGATCAGGTTCGGAGAATAATCTAGAACCAAGAGGAGTTGGATTAGGGAGCCGCACAAGATGGAGGGGCCCATTCACTGACAAACATATGGAATACACAGATTTATCAGGACAGGTGATAACTGCATAGTTACTGGGGGTCCGACCACTGGGACCCCCTCCCCCATGTGTGACCACCGCACCGTGCACTTCTATGGGTCGGGCAGAGACAGTCCAGTGCCGCACTCACCAGTCCCATAGAAGTGAGTGGAGCAGAGGTCACACATCCGCACCTCCACTCTGTATGAACTCTGGAAACCCCCGTTCTTGTGGTCCTGGGAGTTCCAGTGGTCGAAGCCCCGGTCGTCGGGCACTTCTCTATCCTTTGGACAGGAAATAAATGATATTTGCCCCTTTAACCGTTTAATGACAAGACCAACTTGCATTTCCCCTCTACTGAGCTTATGCCAAAGCAATGCAGCAGACTGAAGTAAGGCAGACGACATGCACACAATGTACTGGGAGCTCCGGCACCAGGAGACCACCGCCCGGGAGACCACCGCCCAGGAGACCACCGCCCAGGAGACCACCGCCCAGGAGACCACCGCCCGGGAGACCACCGCCCGGGAGACCACCGCCCGGGAGACCACCGCCCGGGAGACCACCGCCCGGGAGACCACCGCCCGGGAGACCACCGCCCGGGAGACCACCGCCCGGGAGACCACCGCCCGGGAGACCACCGCCCGGGAGACCACCACCCAGGAGACCACCGCCCGGGAGACCACCACCCGGGAGACCACCACCCGGGAGACCACCACCCAGGAGACCACCCGGCCACTAACCTGACCGACGGCTTGGAGAAATATGTGACGTAACTCTCCCAATCCTCCGGAAATCCCTTTGAGAACTTCTGTATCAGCCATAGAGGATACCCTGAGAAGACACAGGTTGTAAGAAGCCGCTCTTCCTCCGGGCGCGCTCCTCCGTCACATGCTGCCCGTACACATACCTGCCTCCCGCATGGTGAAGGTGTCTGCTCGCCCGTTTAGTTCGTACACTCGCCCCGTGACGGTCCTCACTTCGTTGCGCTGGATTCGGTGTACGATGCTATTACTGTGCCAGTAGACGCCGTTCAGGTCCCTGCAGGACAAGAGGAAGCCGCGATGAGCACAGGACGCATAAAAGGGGAGGGGCTAGTGGGAGGTTCTTTAATCCCTTAAAGGGGTTGTCCAGCTTTATAAACCTTTTTAAATTTGGCCAGCGCTGTGCTCTAAACAGAAAAACCACACACTCACCTGCCTCCCACACTGAGGGCCGGCCTGTACACTTCAGGTTGGGGTAACGTGTCGCTGCGACCTCCACAAGTGGCACATGACCCAGCAGTGATTTACTGCTTGGGGGTTGTCCGCAGTGTCACATGTGACCCTGTCTGGAAATGCCGGGCCCTTGGTGCCGGAACGCAGCAGAGGGGAGCAGGTGAGTACAAGTTTTTTTGTTTGTTCAGGTACCAGACAATACTGGCCAGATATAAAAGGGACTATGAAGCTGGACAACCCCTTTAAGCACAAAGCCTGCGCTAGCGTTAAGGCCACAAATATTTTTGCTTTGCGGTTGTCGCGTGCAGAAAGCTTTGGTTTCTCTTTCAACGAAGCCGGATGAGGCTTATTTTGTGCAGGACTTTATCGGGTGGTTATAATTCACTGATTAACTTTCTATACGTAGTTTGGCGCACAAACCCTTTAAGCAGTATAATCTTTAGGTGCACCGTATTTCTAATGAGCTGAACCTCATTCATACAAGACGCGTTATCTCTCATGGCAGAGACGAGCAACTGGACGCAGCGGGGGAGGAGCAGGGGGCAATAGAGGTAGTTCAATGCAGAATCCGAATTAAACAATGGACGTCACCATATGGTATCCATTGCAGGCCTCCGCTGGACGTATACAGGACACAGTTACTGACAGTCAGCAGCAGTTTGTTGGTGCCATGTTATATGACCGGTGATGAGTCTCTGGTCTATGGGCGTCCAGTGTCCGCAGCATGAATACAGAGGGGTCCAGCAATTCCAGCTCTGAGACATCCAAGCGCTGAACTCGCCAATGGAGCAATAGCACCCACTGAATTCAAATGGAGGGGACAGAACCCCAATGTCAGGAGCAGGGGGGTCCGAGAGGGCAGACTCCTCTACACAGGGACACGGCCGTCGTTCTGGGACAAGGCCTTTACACTTCTGGAGGGACGGCTGCTTTGTACCATTATGGGTGAAGTCTGGAGGTGCAGCCTAAAACGCCCCAGAAAAGCAAGGCCAGGAACACAGCGCGGAGTAACGCTGCATAAATGATAGACTTACAAACGCTTTCCCTCCACGCATATTCCATTGGTCTCCAGACTTTTCACAATCCACTCTGTTATGGAGATCTTCTCCTAGGATCAAACACATACAGCGGGATAACACGGAGGTTATTAACATTCAGACAGTGATATGACTGCAGGACCAGACTACACAGGGTCTGTCTGTAGTCTGTTACCATGGAGATCAATAGACACCCAGACAGTGCGGGCACAGCGATACAAGGGATACTACCGTACATCTCCCCATACCTCCTCTTTCGAACGGTCCTCCACGGGTCTGCTGGCGGCTGCTGGGGCACGTGGCGCCTTCTTACAGGGAATCTGCACCAGCTGGGAGCGACTTATAAGTTCACACAGTTCCTTAAAGTGATCCACAAACTCCTCCTCCGTGTCGGACGGCTTTGAGGCGCTCTCGGGAGGTCTCTTCGATGCTGAGGGTCTGAAGCCTTCGGGGGTTATTCCGTTACTGTTTCCTTGAGACATTTCATCGTCCCCTTCGTTCCCCAGATCCCGATTGACATCACGTGCGTTTGGCGAGGAGCCGTTAACGAAAGGCTCTGCAGGAATTGTGTCAGGTAGGTGCTCGCCCGGCGGCTCTGAGGACAGTAAGTACAGTAACCAGTTATACGAGGCACAGACCACACCACGTGAAGTACGACGGCAAAAAGCAGGAGACAGATGTGAGTGTATGACTGAAACCAGACGACACAGGGGCTGTTTGTAGTCTGTAACCATGGAAACACAAGTCCGCATAGGGGCTGAGTATCTCATTTAGACTGTTTGAATCCCAAGTATGAAGGGGCTGCAGTGTTTGCATCTTCTTGGTTGGAGCAGTGACACCCCGTATTCTATATGTGAACGCACCACAGGACAGCTGAAGTCAGTGATTGGCTGCATCGGTACGCGGGCACGTGGCTGCTGCAGTCCTGTAAACACAGCCCAGCTGGGGGGGATCGGAGCAGGAGCCACTAACTGGTCAGTACACATTCTTTAATGGTTTTATGACCTTAGGAACTTCACCCCTTTAAATCCCTGTGTTCCCTGGATTGGTGGGGGTCTCACAGGTCACACCCCCACTGACCACAGAGAGTCCACGTGTCACACGTCGCTCCCTCCTGTCCTGCACTAGTCACAGCACAGTGTCTGAAACGTGTCAGCAGCTGTTGGGAGACTACAAATCCCTGCATGCTCCATTTCTATAGACGTTCAGAGCAAGTGTGCCTGCTGGGGGTTGTAGTTTCACAACAGCCGGAGGTTGCTGACCTGTGGTGCAGGAGCGTGGCCTGGAGCGTCCGTGATATAAAGACAAGCTTTACCATAAACCACAAAAAATTCACTGCGGCAGAAGGAGGAGGAAGCTCACCGGAGTCCGGCGTCCCCGATCCAGGAAGACCGTTACCGTTCATCTTCTCTCGCGACCTTCGACCACCTGCGGGCAACAAACACCAATGTCAGTCGTCTTCTCATCTCAGAAACCGTGGTCCAGAGAAATCTACCCAACCAAAAACTGCACCAGCGCCACAAGTCTGACCCCTTAGAGGCGCAGATATTTTTGGGTCCTAGGGATGACTTTTTTCATTGTTATATTCCCACAGTAATTACTTTTTCATTTTTCCTTAGACTTCGCCGTATGACGTTTTTTTTTTGCCGGAGGACATGTACTGTTCAACGGCGCCATTTTGGAGAACGTATAATATATAACTTATATGCTTTGGGAGAATAATGGCATCTTCCCGCGTCGTCATGGGACCGTGCTGGAAAGAGGACTGAATATAATAAGTATTTCCGCGGCGCCTCCTGTAGAAGATAAAACCCATCGACGTCACTGGTGCCCGGTGTCCTCCGTTGGTCTCTGTAAGGTCCGATCATCATTAGGTTGTAGGACAGAGACACATCTGGGGGGGAATCTGCTCACAAAAAATACTGTCGGCAAATTCTAAGAAGCCACTCCGTCCCAAAAGTGTTGGGTAAGTGAGGGACGCTGGCTGGGCAGCAGTATTGTATGGGAGGTTACGGTTTTGATAGCCGAGTGCGTTTTACTCACAGTTATATGGAGAGTTACAATGTATCGGCCCGGCCTCGCGCTGATTACAATGTATCGGCCCGGCCTCGCGCTGATTACAATGTATCGGCCCGGCCTCGCGCTGATTACAATGTATCGGTCCGGCCTCGCGCTGATTACAATGTATCGGCCCGGCCTCGCGCTGATTACAATGTATCGGCCCGGCCTCGCGCTGATTACAATGTATCGGCCCGGCCTCGCGCTGATTACAATGTATCGGCCCGGCCTCGCGGCTGATTACAATGTATCGGCCCGGCTCGCGCTGATTACAATGTATCGGCCCGGCTCGCGCTGATTACAATGTATCGGCCCGGCCTCGCGCTGATTACAATGTATCGGCCCGGCCTCGCGCTGATTAAATGTTATCGGCCCGGCCTCGCGCTGATTACAATGTATCGGCCCGGCTTCGCGCTGATTACAATGTATCGGCCCGCGGCCTCTGCGCTGTGATTACAATGTATCGGTCCGGCCTCGCGACTGATTACAATGTATCGGCCCGGCCTCGCACTGATTACAATGTATCGGTCCGGCCTTGCACTGATTACAATGTATCGGTCCCGGCCTCGCACTGATTACAATGTATCGGTCCGGCCTCTGCACTGATTACAATGTATCGGCCCGGCCTCGCGCTGATTACAATGTATCGGCCCGGCCTCCCGGCCTCGCGCTGATTACTGATTACAATGTATCGGCCCGGCCTCGCGCTGATTACAATGTATCGGCCCGGCCTCGCCAATGTATCGGTCTGGCCTCGCGCTGATTACAATGTATCGGTCCGGCCTTGTTTGATGGATTATATTCATTACTAGCCTTTTCTTAACCAGTTGTCCCTCACTGATTGCAATGTGGATATTCCAATGATTTTAACTTTTGTATCATCGTTTAGACCTCAAATGATTTGGGTACATATACAGCGGTTATAGGAAAGTAGTCTGTGGTTTATATATGTGACCCTATAGGTCGGTGTATAGGTTACTGAGGAGACGCCTTCCTTCTTCTGTGAGAAATCTTATAAAGGAAGAAGTTAGGGATGACCCGGGGCAGCCTCCTCCATCAGCCTCCTCCATCAGCCTCCTCCATCAGCCTCCTCCATCCTTTCTGCGGACTTGATATAGATGAAGGAGAAATTATATCTAATGTTGATCTTCCAGATACAGAAAGTCTATTATGGACACTGAGGACGATAAAGAGTCTCAATCTATACAAGATCAGATGTTTCAGGGCCTCGGGGAAAGGATAAGGAGCCTCTCCAGTCCATAATATTATAAAAGCCTTCATTTCCAGACAGTGGACAGACCCCGAGAAATTCCTTTAAAGGGGTTTTCGGAGATGTTAATACTGATGACCTATGATCAGGATGGGTCATCAGTATCTGATCGGAGGGGGTCCGACACCCAGGACCTTCACCGATCAGCTATTTGAGAAGGCACCCGTGTTCCTGTGAGCGCCGCGGCCTTCTCTTAGCTTTCCCTAGGCCAGTGACGTCACGTTCATCAGTCACGTGGCCGAGGAGCGGCTCAGCAATAATATACAACATATATCCAATATGCTTGTGACAAAGTGGAGGTAACCAGACCTAGAACAGGCAAGTGGGAAAACGTGGTTCTTTCCCCACAGGATCCACCACTTGTGGACGCTCTGTCTGTACGAAGGGTCTGCTCTAGGCATTTCAGACTCGAGGCAGAAGTAAAAGTGAACGGTGATGACGTTCTCCTTCTGACCAAGGAGATCATGGTTCCTTCTTCTGCTCCGAGGACATTTTTGGACTCTTCCTTCATACCCAGGCCTGCTCCATCCCAGAGTCTCTCAGCCTCACCTAACGGCCTGGGGGATGAACGTCTTAGCCTAAAGAAGGAAAGACTCTGAAGTCTCCGCTCTTCTACTTAGCCGTATACCTGTTACTTCTAAGATGTAAGACTGCTTGGTGAGAGATGGAATCTAGAAGCCGTCCCGGACATCTCCATTATACTGGATATCCTACACATCAGGCCCCAGTCCTCAGACCAAACACTGTAGAGGTTCGGGTCTGCGCGTTAAGTGCCTTTCCGGATGTGAAGTTGGTGGATCTACCTCTGGTCAAGAGCTTCAATAAAAGGAGCAATAAGGCGTATTCCTTTTATCTGTGTTAAGAACCTTCCATACGTAAGATCCTTCTTGGCATCAATCTCCACTCTATATAGTGCTGAACAAGTGTGCGAGGGTTGGACCGGGTCACCGCTTTATGCATTCGTTCAAGAGAAGCAGCCGCCTCCTCCGCCCAGGACGTGGACACTAGAAGAAGGAGCCTTAAGGTTACACGGAGGCCTCACAGACAGACGGCAGCCATCCAGCAATGTTGGTTTAGAAGCCTTTAGACCTTTCTTATTACAAAGAAACTGAAAAGATTATTGGATTTTCTCCAAGTCTTAGCGGACGATAAATATTGAAGTTCACATCTTTTTACATCCCGTCTGTGGGAAACTTTTTTGGTTTCCGATTTTGGCAAAATGAGGGAAGAACAACTTCCTCCATTCGCTGAAAATCAGACACTACATTGGGGAGAAAGGATTATCTCAAGGTTCGATGATTCCCATCACCTCTAATAATTAAAGTTTCTTTGATAGAAAAGGCCTGAATTTCATTAATTCTACGGGCAGACGTGATGGCGACCAGAAATAGCGTTTTGAGGGTCAGGTGTGTAATGATTACTTCATCCAGAGGGTCAAACAGAGTAAGGGCTCGTTCACATGACCATATTTTTCTTTCCGCGTCCGTTCCATTTTTTTGCGGACCGTATGCGGAACCATTCATTTCAATGGGTCCCCCCCAAAAAAAAGGAAGGTAATCCGTGTGCGTTGCGTTTCCGTATGTCCGTATTTCCGTTCTGCATAAAAATAGAACATGTCCTATTATTGTCCGCATTACAGACAAGGATAGAACTGTTCTATTAGGGGCCGGCTGTTCCGTAAAATACAGAATGCACACGGACGTCATCCGCATCTACGGTCGTGTGAACAAGCCCCGAGTAAGACCTGAAAGGACTAAATTCAAGTTCCAAGGCCAGGCAGAGATCTCAGTCTAGGTCAGCGCCTTTCAGAAATCTAATAATCCAGGGAAGTGCTCAGGGCAGACGTCTGCGCTCTAAGTGCTAGGCCTCAGTCCCTTCTAACATGAGGGGACATCCCCCACTTTATCAGAAGGATTTTTTGAACAGCAAGAAATATATTTTTTCCAAATTTTCTGGTAAATCTTTCAAGTCACTGTTTTCCTTCTGGCCAGCAGAATACGGACTGCAGAGGAGGAGAGACCTTTAGACCTCAGGATCGAGGCTGATGGGCGCAGACTTGCAAATCGAGGGTGAGATACCGGTCCTTGCTTTAGAAGGTCCTGGGACCATGGAAGAATCTAAGGTTCTTCCCCGGCCATTTTTGACAGAAGTGGACACCATGATATCCCTGGTCAGTCTGGTACAACTAGTATAACCTTTACTTTGTCTTCCGGGTCTTCCTTAGAACTTATATTAGGAGGTAGTGTTGGAAAAAAGAAGTAGTAGGAGAAGTAAATTTGTACTTTTGCATTGTTCTTGTTTGCAAACAGGTCTATTTGAGGCTCGGTTCACACTGGATCCGGCTCTACTGGAAGCTGCCTGAAGGCCCGCCGGCCCCTCAACTATAATGGGACGGGCAGAGATCCGGCTGCAACCCGGCAAATATGCCACGAAACGTTTTAGTCTGGCCGATTCTCAGCATATTTACCAGGTTGCAGCCGGATCTCCACTGGTCCCCATTAAAGTTAAGAGACCGGCGGGCCCTCAGGCAGCTTCCGGTAGGGCCACATCCAGACATCTCCGGCAGCCTGCTCCTTGCCAGAACAGCCTGTCGGAGATGTTAAGCGATACTTCCTGTGTGGAGGCTTAGGCTGGTTTCACACTGAGTGCATCTTATGTGGACCACATTCCAGGGCCTTATTAAAATTGGGGGAAAAAATTGGAAAACCCCTTTAAAGACGTGGATCCGAGCGGTGGACCCCATCATGTCATCCAGAATTCTTGATACAATCTGCAAGATGTGAACAATACCTTGGACAGCGCTGCCAGACTTTGCCCTCAGGATATCGACCCCACGTCCTATTTTCTTTAGGAGAACGGCGTCGTCCACCGGCCGATCAAAGTAATACACGGGATTGAAGGCTTTCAGGACGCTTCTCGGGCCTCTGCCGGCACCGACATCCTCACTGGTCACGCTGGAGGCGCTCCTCCTGGGGCTCACGGGTCCATGTCCGTTCATTAGAGGTACCTCTGCCCTGGAGGACTCCCTGGACCCTCCTCCAAGGTGCTCATGAATGACGCTAAGATTTGGAAAGTCAGGTGACTGCCCGGCCTCTCGGATCAGGGTGGACTGCAGGGCTCTTGTGAGGGCGTTGGGTTTGGCCCGCTGCCGCAGCGCCAGTCTCTTCAAGTCTTTTAGCGGAGTCAGTCTATTGGGTGCAATCAGGTCCAGAGGAACGGACTGTAGCGCTCGGCTGGGGGAGTCAAACGCCAATGGCGGGTTTGTCTTTAAGAACATTCTTTTTGGGTCTTCATTGCCGGCTTCAGTAGTCCATGTGACCCTAGGGGAGGAAGAGAAGGGGGTCAGAAACATCAACACCTTGGATTCATCATGATTTGCTGTTCCTCTGTTATAACTCCTGGGAATGTTTGAATAATTTGACAAATGGCCAATTACCATTCCCCTTGTTATTGGGGGCCTCCATAGTAGGAGGTCAGGACACACATATACTACTCACAAAAAGTTAGGAATATTTGGCTTGTGGGTGAAATTTCAGGACGAACCTAAACTTCTGGATGCACATGTCCAAGTGTTCAGTGTTTCAGGACTTTTTGCACAACTTGCTGTTCTCTAACAAGAAGACTAACTGCAAAATTCACAGCAAGGTGTTTGATCTGTGAATCGACCAATAAATTTCCTGGTTCAATTAGAATTGGTATCAAACAGTCCTCCTCATCATGCTGTTCACATTCTGACATCATGAGACCAAGACAACACCTAACAACTGATGAACAATACCTCGCCATTGTGAGGCTTCAAGCAGGATGTTCTCAGACGGAAATGGCCCCTGAGCTTAGAGGGTCACAGAGAGTCATCAGCAGGTTGTATCAGAGATACAGAGACTGGAAGAGCCACAGAAAGGCAGAGAAGTGGACGTCCTGTGGCCACATCCTACACTGATGACCGCTTCATTGTGGATGATACCCTGCAGAACCGGATGATGAATGCCACACAACTCCAGGCACATGTAAGGGAGGTGAGAGGCACCAAGTGTCACATCAGACCATTCAAATGTGGTCCGTGTGCTAGACGACCTGACCGCACGATGGAAGCGTCTACGATGGACAAGGGACCAGTGGCCTCAGTGCTGTTCACTGGTGAAAGTTGATTCACTCTGAGCAGAAATGATGTCCGCCAGCGATGTTGGAGACGTCATGGAGAGCGCTCTGCATCAGCCACTGTGGTCACCAGACCAGCCTTTGGTGGTGGCGGTGTTACAGTGTAGGACGGTGTGTCTCGTCAGTACAGAACTGCCCTAGCTCAACGAGGTCCCATCATTAGGGAACGGCTGCTGGAGACTGGAGGACCTCACATGGAGCGGCTGCTGGAGACTGGAGGACCTCACATGGAGCGGCTGCTGGAGACTGGAGGACCTCACATGGAGCGGCTGCTGGAGACTGGGGGACCTCACATGGAGCGGCTGCTGGAGACTGGGGGACCTCACATGGAGCGGCTGCTGGAGACTGGGGAACCTCACATGGAGCGGCTGCTGGAGACTGGAGGACCTCACATGGAGCGGCTGCTGGAGACTGGAGGACCTCACATGGAGCGGCTGCTGGAGACTGGAGGACCTCACATGGAGCGGCTGCACTTTCTCCAGTCCTGAATCCCATTGAAAACCTATGGGATCAGCTGAGGTTTGTAACTCTGTACCCCAAAACCTCAATGACCTGAGGGCTGCCCTTCAAGAAGAGTGGGATGCCTCAGCAGACAATAGGGCGACTTGTGAACAGCAGGAGACGTAGTCAAGATGGAATTGATGTTCAAGTCCACAGGACAAGTTCCTGACACACTGACATTCTGTGGCGGTATACCCAGCACTGGGTTCGGTGAGACACTGACATTCTGTGGCGGTATACCCAGCACTGGGTTTGGTGAGACACTGACATTCTGTGGCGGTATACCCAGCTCTGGGGTCAGTGAGACACTGACGTTATGTGGCGGTATACCCAGCACTGGGGTCAGCTTCTGAGATTAGGAAATCTCCATCACTACTTCTTCTTAATGTCCGACTTTCAGGATATATCATCACTGGAGCCGGAACTTTTTATGTTTTCCATAAATTTCACCTGAAAGCCAAATATCCCTGACTTTTTGTGAGCAGTGTACGTGGAGATATATAATACTTATAAATCTGAATAAATTTTACCCAAATCCCGCATGCTTCAAACAACAAGCACCCATTGTATAGAGAGGCTGTGCACCGTCCAGCCACAGTCGGCACCCAGCTTTCCCAGGCTCCCGTGCAGCTCACCATGCTCAGCTCATCCATCTGTCACTGGATATAAACCACAAGTCAAGATCCTTCCCAGGCCATGCTGGGGATTGTAGTTCTACAAGAGCTGAACAGGCACAGGTGACAAGCACATTACTAGTCACCCAGCTTTCCCACAGACACATACACCAGGAGCTCACACGGCAGTAGTCACCCAGCTTTCCCACAGACATATAGAACAGGGACACTGGGGACTCACTCAGCAGCAGTCACCCAGCTTTACCACTGACAGATACACACATACACCGGGGGCTCACACGACAGTAGTCACCCAGCTTTCCTACAGACAGATACACACATACACAGGGGATCACTCAGCAGTAGGTACCCAGCTTTTCCATACACAGATACAACAGGAACACTGGGGCCTCCTCTCCCGTTCGTTCCCTATGGACACTGTCCTGGAACGTTCCCTTCTATCGGTTCTATCTGCGGAGGACAAGAGGTTCTGCAGCAGCTGCGCTCACACACGACAGCCCCATGACCTCACAAGCCCATAACCCCATCCCCGGCCCCCAGGCAAACTCACCGCTCCCGCCAGCCCCGTTATCTGCCTGTTCAAACGCTGCGGTCCCGCCCAGACATTGGCCAGCCACACAATTACGACACAGCCGGAAAGGAGCCGCCTCCGGAAACACGTCAGCGCGACATTCGGCGCCGTAACACCGTCCGACAGCCATGTTACAAACGGGCAAAACACGCTCGATATCCGGTGGGTCTCACTCCGGCTAGTCGGAAGACGTTAAACCGGAACGTATTCCCCTTCGCTGATTGTCCTCTGCTCCTCGTAGGACCTTCCTGATGTTATAAATCCTCTGACAGGGGCTCTACTGTACCCAAAACAAAGATGGCCGCCGCCGTGCTTCTATCCCTCCTCTCTGTGTGAGGAAGCAAAAGAGGGAAAAGTCTGCCCCGCTTCAAAAGGAGGAAAGAGCGGCCGGGCCGGGCTCCAGCACCCCGGAAGAGCCGGCTGGCACCTGCCTTCTGCCAATTCTGGGCCACCCTTCAAGACGCATTTTAATTGCATATGTTAATTAACGCAATTGTGTGTGGGTCTCGTGATGTGCGGTAGTTTCCTGCGGTAGACGGACATCTCATCCTCAAGGTGGGGACACAGTGCACTATAATATATAAATATCTATATAAATATTATATATATATGCTCTACATGTGAGCACATTATAATGTCATGGACGCCACCGACACAAGCTAGCCGGCGCTATTTTCACGTATGAGATAAACGTGTGTGTATGACGGCGAGCAGCGGGGTGTCAGTTGTCATATAAAAAATTATTGGACAAGTGTCTGCCTACACGGCGACTTTTCATGTAATTTATTTTAATGGTGTCGCTATGGGAAATGCCACATGTTGAGACCACGATGCGACAGTCGCAGAAAAATCAGATTTGGATGGAGAGCGTGCAGCAAGTCCCAGAGCGGCACCTCCGAAATTCATTACATGAAGAGGAGCCGGACCCTAAATAATGGACACCGTGCTGCAGGCGACAGTCTCATAACTCCAGGGCTCTGTTCACATCAGCTGCAGCTTCTTCCTCGTGATGTCACCTTCCTGAGGCTCAGAGCTGCAGTACCAAGCATGGCCACTATACTGCACTGTGTCTAATATAAAATGTAGAGGCTACATCCAAACGTCTGCGCCCCTTTAAACAGCTGTTCTCAGGAGTCGGACCCCCCCAATCTGATATCATGAGGACAGGTCCATCCTGGACAGCCCCTTTAATTGCTGCAGAATCTTCCTTTACTACATCCGCCCCAGAACTAATCTGTCTTTTTTTTGGTTTCTCCTATATTACAGATCTGATGAGAGAGCGTCTGTGCTGGAAGATGGCGGCGATCCAGTGGCTGCAGTTACCACAGGAGGTCCTCCTGCATATATTCACGTACCTGTCTCCAACAGAAAAGGCCAACGTCCGGGCCACGTGCTCCTACCTGCGGACGCTGGTCGACCACCCCTCCCTGTGGAAGCACAGCACCATCGTCTTCAAAAGCATCGGGATTTTTAACGCGCGCTTCTGGGACACTCTGCAAAGCCGGAAGATCTCCTCGGTGGAGGTGACCAGGGTGACTCTGAAGCAGTTCAAGAAGATGGCCAGCTCCTTGCCGGATCTGACCAGCGTCACCATGGACTCCTGCCTGAAAGGGGAGATCCTGCAGGGACTGCGGCCGCTGGTTAACCTCCACCAGTTACACTTGACGGACTGCTCCAACGTGACGGATCAGGACATCTTCTCGGAGATCGCCCTCTTCCAGCAGCTGACCCACCTGTCTCTCTGCAGGGTGTCCTTCTCGGGGGTCCTGCCGCTGACCAGCATCGTCCTGCTGCAGAACTTGTATTCTCTATCGCTGCATTCGAATGAAGGCACCGTGCCCGAGAGGGCGCTCCAGTACATTCTCTTCAGGCTGCCCAAACTCCGGGAGCTCTCCCTCGCCATCGGAAACATGAATAAATGGAAGCTGTCCCTGTGCTTCAACGTTCCTGATAACTTTGTGGCTACGGCAGAAGGTGAATGAATAAGTTGGCAGTGTAACCAGTGGGGGCTGCGTCCAGGGGCATGTATACAGCAAGCTCAGCGCCCGATGGTCCGGCCGCGTTCTGGACTATTGGGAGTTGACAATTACTTGTGTTGTGCTCATTAGATGTCGTCTCATCCCAATGATATCGGCAGGGCCTGCTGAACATCGGATGGGTACGGCTGTGCCCCGGCAGGCAGCGGGCCGTTGGATTTTAACCTCTGTCCTCCCCTTTACATATTCAGGACACATGCATGCTTGGCTGAACTGAGTATGCATGCAGCCTGGCCAAGTGACCACTATCATATGTATGGCCACCTTGAGGCTGTGTTCACACTGGCATCATGGCTTGGTAAAGAAGCACTGAAGGACCCCATTGATTTTAAAGGGGTTGTCTGGGCTTTTTAATATCAATGACCTATCCTCAGATCAGCGGGGGTCCGGCAACTCCGCCAATCCACTGTATGAGGAGACCGTGTGCATGTGCCGTCTCCCGTCTCTCTTCCTGTCCGCTGCTGTATATCTATGGGAGGATAGGTCATCAATATCAGATTGGCATCCCCCCTGCCGATCAGCTGTATGATCCTGTCCGCTGCTGTATGTCTATGGGAGGTTAGGTCATCAATATCAGATCGGCGCCCCCCGACCCATCCCCCCACAGATCTGTATGAGGAGACCGTGTGCATGTGCCGTCTCCTTCTCTCTTCCCGTCCGCTGCTGTATGTCTATGGGAGGATAGGCCATCAAAGCCCAGACAACCCCTTTAATGTGGTCCATCATGGCTCCAGGATTTGCCACCATAAATATTGTGCCGTCTGCAGCAATACAGAAATGGCCGACCCCCGACAGAGGCTCCTCTGTAGTAATGTGAACAGCACCTTAGGGTACTTTCACACCTGTGGCATCAGACTCCGGCAGGCTGTTCCGGTGGGTGAACAGTCCGCCGGATCCGTGCTGCCGCAGGTGCTCCGGCCCCATTGACTGTAATGGGGGCGGGCCTCGGATCCGGCCGCAGCACAGCAAACCCTGCTGAGAGGCGGCCGGAACAAAACTACGACATGTTCCGTGCTGCGGCCGGATCTGCGGCCCACCCCCATTACAGTGAATGGGGCCGGAGTCCGTAGCTGCAGGTGTGAAACTAGCCTTAGGCCTTACAGGGTTGTACAGATCTGTAACACACACTATAGTTTCCTATGGGCTCAGACACAGGTTTTTCCTACAGGGTCCGTGAGAAAAAACTAAATCTTCCGGCTTCTCATCTTCTCTTCCTCCAGAGCAGCCGTGTATTTCCCGATTGCAGCTCCACAAACTGGAACTGATGAATTCGGACTGCGCCAGTTTATCCAACAACGCCTTCGACCAGCTGTCCACGCTGAGGAGCGTCTGCCTGCGCCATTACAAGTACCTCCAGCACGAAGAGTTCATCGAGACCCTCCTGCTGAAGCTGCCCCAGCTGACGGAGCTGCGCATCGAGTGTAAGTCCTCTCGTCTTCTGAGTCCGGCCTTGCAGAATGATCGTAAGCGTTAACCTCCTCATTTCCCTGTCACTTCTCTTCCTTTCACCCCGCTTTGTCTTCTCGTGTCCTCCCTGTGCCTCCAGGGTTGGATCCTTCTGTTACCTCCTCCATGGGGTGAGAACTAGATTTTACCTGGAGCCTCAATGACTGTTAAGCCTTGACCAGGGGAAAGTAGTCCCAGTGGCAGAGCTCTCCCTCTCAGGTGCGGGACTGTATTTTTTTTTTTGTATTATTTGGGTGCATGTCGGCGTACCACAGATAACACCGGGTGTGAAGTAATGAATGATGGAATTTTTATTTAGTTTAATTTTAAGTTTTTTTACTTATTTTTTAAAGAGGACCTGTCAGCAGGATCAACCCCATTAAACCAGGCACAGCACATGCTGGGGTTGACCCTTCTGAGTAACAGCATCCAGTTTTTATGTAAGTCTCCTGTGCTGTTCTTATGCAATTAAAATATATTATGCAAATGAGGTGTTCGGTGCACCTTGGCTCTGACACAGACTCTCAGTTGTCGCTCCCCTCACTCCTTGATTGACAGGGCCGAGGCATCCCACCTGCCTTTGTAATCCTGCGCACGTCTGCTGTGCTTCCCCAGCAGTGCAGATGACTACTGCGCATGCGCTGATACTGTTGAAGGGGTTGTGCCACAGGATTGGGGGTCAGACCGCTGGCCTCGGCTACTTCCCACAGTCCCATAGTGGATGAATGGAGTGGTAGGGAGCATGCCTGACCTGCTGCTCCATCAGATTGGGGGAAAGGGACCCCTGTTCTTGGGATCGGAAACGGGATTTCTGGGCGAGGTGAGGTAACTGGCCCTGTCAATCAAAGGGCAGAGGGAGTGGCATCTGAGACTCAACATTGGAGCCAAGGTGCACCAAGCCCTCCCCTCAGTGCACTGAACACTTAATTTGCATAATAAAGCCTTGCCCATGAACAGTGCAACCTATTTACATAAGAAATGTATGGGTCAACCCCACCAGGCGCAGTGCCCACTGACGGGTGCTCTTTGAAGTCCCTCATGTTGCTCCGTCCACATACAGTAGGTCTACGGTGGTCGTGTAGACGTGAATAATATATTTTTTCCTGCTGTGCTGACATCAGTTTTACGATCTCCACACTTACCTGTTTTTTTCGTTTGCCAGGGGCCGCACCGTTTGTGCCAATCATGAGTCCAATATGTTCTAAATTAGAAAAGTTGAGCGTAGTAGGGACTAAAATCTCCAACGCGACGCTGAGCTGGATCTCCCGGAGCGCCGTCCAGCTGAAGTGCCTGAACCTGAGTTTTTCCCACGGATACGATGAGGAGATGGTGAAAAGCTTCCCACGGTTATTTCCGCAGCTGCAGAACCTCTACCTCAGGTAATCCGAACATTTTGGGGTGTTTCCATAATTCCCATAGTCTGGATGGAGCAGTCCGGCTCAGTCTGCACTACTACCCCTGTCAGTATTATTACAAGAGCTGGTGTGTAATACTGCATATCCTGCAGGGGAGATGATTGACCTCTGACATTAACGGGTATATGACGCTGGATCCATGGTAGTTCGATTAGTCCAGCCCTGATGTGAACGTGCTCCTTGGGTCCCTCATACTGTTTGGCTCCTGTATTTGCAGCAGCAAGGACATCAGCAGACCAGATGTGTTACCGCAGCTCGGCCATGTTGTGTATACAGGGGGCATAGACCCTACAGGGGAATTTCCCAGTGGGCCGATGCCTTAGATGCCCACCCGCCGGGTACATAATGATCTGATTCTCTCCTATGCCCCTGGCCAGCAGCTGCACGTGTCCTTCTGAATTCAACTGTATCTATGCCCTCAGGACGGGTATACCGTTGAACATGGTGGCGCAGGTGGCGGTATTTTGTACCACACTGTGTTTTTGGTGGTGTATTGCTCTGGACCTACTTACAAGATAGGACTGCTTTTACGTTTTTTTCCAGGGCCCTTTTAGTTCCCAGTCTGTCCCTGTGTGTACTGGTGCTTTACATGGGTTGTCCAGGACCTGACCCCATCACTCCGTTTGATGCCCGCATGTAAACGTCTTTCAAGATTGGGGTCCCCTGCACCAAAGCAGACCATGAACTGGCTTCAGCGGTGACATTTCCCCAAGTGTCATGTGACCTGCCGCATAGGACACGTCACCGCTGAAGCCAGTCATTGGCTGCGGTGCCTCATGTATCTGTCTGTGCAAGGACAGGAAGTTCAGAGAAGATAGCCCAGGGCCCACAGAGCTGGAAGCTAGAAAGTGTAGTGCAGTGATGGCTAACCTCCGGCGAAACTACGACTCCCAGCATGCTCCATTCATTTCTCTGGAGTTCTGAGAACAGCCAAGCAAATGTGCATCTTGGGAGTTGTAGTTTTACCACAGCTGGAGCGCCGGAGGTCAGCCATCACAGGTACAGTGCATGCATACAGCTCCTCACATCTCAGCGTCCCGGTCCATGCGGGACGGGTCCAGTGTCAGATTGCCTTCAGGTTCATTACTTGGCTGGATCCTCAGTCTACGAGAGGAACTGGACTGGAATCCGTATCCAGATGGTGAATGATTTCACATCATTTTATATATATCCTGGTTTTTTTTCTATCGTAGTAACACCCGTCTGACGGAAGAAGCGCTGGTTGTTTTAGCCAACCTGTACTCCCTGCGCGTCCTGGACATCTCCAACAACCTGCACCTGACCTCCGAAGCCGTCCTCGCCTTCAGAAACATCACATCCAACAGAATTGGCTTAATCCTCGAGAGGCCCATTGAGAGTGTGAAGTACTGCTGCTGGTGAGCCGGACGCTGAAGGTTATCCCGGAGACCTGTTGTTTCCCGCTGTGAGGGGGGGGGAGGGGGGGGGAGAAAAAATTATTTATAAAAGATGCAGATTTTCAATTTCTTAATTTATTTTCTAAACTTGTTACAAATTTGTAGAGGAAAAAAAAACAGTTTCTTTCATTAAATACTCGAGCTGTAAAATTAAATTTACATATTAAACCGTCATCGTTTATTCTCCAAGCTCCAACAACAGCAATGACTTATAATTGGCTCCGAACATTGGGCTGACGGTTCTGTATAATAGGATTTTTTTTAGATTTTTATATAACTTTTCAATGGTTAAGTGCCTAAAACCCAAGATTATCTGTATTGTATCCCAGCGATAGTGTCTGCCCCCAGTGCAGGTCCGAATGCACTGCGTATGTTATACTGATCTCAGGTGACGTCCAGAGCTGCATTTATAATTCTTCTTTCTGCTGCTGCCTATGAGGGTCAGGATGCATTCACACATGGTGTCATTTTATGCCACAACGTGAGCGTGTCCTGCTTGTTGTGGATTTGTCTGCAGCGTAAAATTCTACTTTGTGTGAAACCCTTGGCCTCTGTGCACACAGCATCGCAGCCCTAAGTTTACAGACTGGAGTGTTAACCGTATCATAGGGCTCCATTCACATGAAATCCTCCTGATTTATAGGGCTGACTAAAGGATCAGATGCAGTGTGCACAGAGCTCCTGCACACACTGAACCAGCAGGGGTGATCAGTCAGCAGAATTATGAATGCAGCTGTGGGGCTGTGATACAGGTTCAGACTCACAACCACTATAAAGTAAAACATTGATGGCTTATCCTTGGGGGTCAGCCCCCACCCCACAGATAAGTAATCCTTACTGCCGACTGGAAACCCCCATTGAAGTAATGTATTTGTGACAGTTTATGGATAAACCGTGTCATGGAGATGGAAGTGCAGTCTATGCTTTCACTCTAGTAAGGCTCCACCACTGCTCTTCCTGCCTCCGTTTGCTCCTCATTTTCTCATTTCATGTTTTGGTCAAGGTGATGGGAACTGTCTGCATTCAGTTCCTCAGGAGCCCTGAGTTTACAAGGGGTATGTTCCCCTTTTAGGCACCTAACAGCTTATGTACTATGTCCAACTTATGTATGCCTTACTTTGTACTGAACTCCAGAGCTGCACTCACTATTCTGCTGGTGCAGTCACTGTGTACATACATTACTTATCCTGTACTGATCCTGAGTTACATCCTGTATTATACTCCAGAGCTGCACTCACTATTCTGCTGGTGCAGTCACTGTGTACATACATTACTTATCCTGTACTGATCCTGAGTTACATCCTGTATTATACTCCAGAGCTGCACTCACTATTCTGCTGGTGCAGTCACTGTGTACATACATTACTTATCCTGTACTGATCCTGAGTTACATCCTGTATTATACTCCAGAGCTGCACTCACTATTCTGCTGGTGCAGTCACTGTGTACATACATTACTTATCCTGTACTGATCCTGAGTTACATCCTGTATTATACTCCAGAGCTGCACTCACTATTCTGCTGGTGCAGTCACTGTGTACATACATTACTTATCCTGTACTGATCCTGAGTTTACATCCTGTATTATACTCCAGAGCTGCACTCACTATTCTGCTGGTGCAGTCACTGTGTACATACATTACTTATCCTGTACTGATCCTGAGTTACATCCTGTATTATACTCCAGAGCTGCACTCACTATTCTGCTGGTGCAGTCACTGTGTACATACATTACTTATCCTGTACTGATCCTGAGTTACATCCTGTATTATACTCCAGAGCTGCACTCACTATTCTGCTATTACTGATCCTGAGTTACAGTGTTTGGTCAGTATATCTGGATGCTCATGTTTTGGGTTTTTGTGACTCTTTTGGATCGGTTCTGTTGTGCTGTAAACCACTAATGTGACACGTCCACGTCACTACAATAAGGAGGTCGTGCCCTCATGTTGTGTCCCAGTGCGATGGCCGTTGGATATTTGGACTCCTATGAATGAAGTTGTTTGTGGCGCGTGGAAGCCCCATTCAGGAGGCGGGGCTGAATCCTTTGAGCGCTGCTCTGTAACCCCCTGTGCTCTGCACTCTCGCCCCTTCCCTTGATTGACAGGGCTGGACAGCAGGCTGAGGGCACCTCTAGGGCCTCAGAACTACAGGGAACCAACATCTCCGAAGTTTTGACCACTGGGGTCCAGATCCTGAGATCACTCACTCGTTCCTCCCCGTGTTGGCCTTAAACCGCTGACGGTCCCTGATGTTCCGGTTAATTGGACCCAAAATAACCCAAATCAAGAGACTGAACAAGGAGCAGATAATGAGGAACGGTCCCCCTCCAAACCTCATGAGATGCTGCGCGGTGGATCCTCCAGAAAACCTCCGTCCTCATCACCTCGACGCAGAGATGAAGGCCAGAACCACTCCTCGGACCAAAGACTGCGTCATCAGTAATAGAATGTGTGCATAGAACGCTGTGTAAGATTTCTGAGCCGTGTCAAAGGGACTTAAAGGGGAAATCCTGTTAGATGATTTTCCGATAGGTCATAAGGTCACGGTGGAGGATGTGATCTCGGACACACCGAGCGCCAGAAGGAGACTGAGCCCCTTTGCTCGGAGACTGACTGGAAATCTGACACAATATTGTAGACCAGGGATGCCCTCCAGCCGCTGTAAAACTACAACTCCCAGCATGCCCTGCTGTAGGCTGATAGCCCCATGATATGTCGTTAAGATGGGAGTACCTGCAGTGCAGCATGAGAAGGTGAGGAGGTCAGGCCAGGTCTATAACCCACTACATCAGATCTACAATGTGACCTGCAGTGTGGCGGCTATGTGAAGGGTTAATGCTGCCAGGCGCCAGCAGGGGGCAGGCGCGCCCAGTGCCACTGGTGACTGCACACCAAAAAACCTGCAGAATTATGAAGGAAGCGTCTTGTGTTCAACGCAAACCTGTTAATTGCCGCTCTACTGATTGTCTTTTAATTAGGGAGCGTTCCCACAAGGACGCGGTCACCGCTAATGGTGAGGTCACAGGGATGGAAGGCGGCAATGCAAACCTGATTGTCATCATTATTCTCTGCAATCTGCCGGTGAATGAAGGCGGCACAAGATCACTGCCGAAATCCACCGCACATAGGCTGCAGGGCTCTGCGTACATGGGCATCTGAAGAAGGCGCCACAGGTGATCTGACACTCAGGGCTTGAAACAACCTTAAAGGGATTATTCACAATTTTCACATGCAATCCCAGCAAATTTTGCTTGTCCTAGTGGTAATTGTATATATCTGTATGTAGTAATCTCCTGAGCTCCCTCTAGTGGTGGCTGTATATATCTGTATGTAGTAATCTCCTGAGCTCCCTCTAGTGGTGGCTGTATATATCTGTATGTAGTAATCTCCTGAGCTCCCTCTAGTGGTGGCTGTATATATCTGTATGTAGTAATCTCCTGAGCTCCCTCTAGTGGTGGCTGTATATATCTGTATGTGGTAATCTCCTGAGCTCCCTCTAGTGGTGGCTGTATATATCTGTATGTAGTAATCTCCTGAGCTCCCTCTAGTGGTGGCTGTATATATCTGTATGTAGTAATCTCCTGAGCTCCCTCTAGTGGTGGCTGTATATATCTGTATGTAGTAATCTCCTGAGCTCCCTCTAGTGGTGGCTGTATATATCTGTATGGTAGTAATCTCCTGAGCTCCCTCTAGTGGTGACTGTATATATCTGTATGTAGTAATCTCCTGAGCTCCCTCTAGTGGTGGTTGTATATATCTGTATGTAGTAATCTCCTGAGCTCCCTCCTAGTGGTGGCTGTATATATCTGTATGTAGTAATCTCCTGAGCCTCCCTCTAGTGGTGGCTGTATTATCTGTATGTAGTAATCTCCTGAGCTTCCCTTAGTGGTGGCTGTATACATCTGTATGTAGTAATCTCCTGAGGCTCCCCTCTAGTGGTGACTGTATACATCTGTATTTTAGTAATCTCCTGAGCTCCCTCTAGTGGGTGACTGTATTATATCTGTATTTAGTAAGTCTCCTGAGCTCCCTCTAGTGGTAATTGTATATATGTGTATGTAGTAATCTCCTGAGCTCCCCTAGTGGTAATTTGTATATATCTGTATGCAGTAATCTCCTGAGCTCCTCTAGTGGTGGCTGTATATATCTGTATGTAGTAACCTCCTAACCTCCCTCTAGTGGTGGCTGTATATATCTGTATGTAGTAATCTCCTGAGCTCCCCTAGTGTGGCTGTATATATCTGTATGTAGTAATCTCCTGAGCTCCCTCTAGTGATGGCTGTATATATCTGTATGTAGTAATCTCTTGAGCTCCCCCTAGTGGTGGCTGTATATATCTGTATGTAGTAATCTCCTGAGCTCCCCCTAGTGGTGGCTGTATATATCTGTATGCAGTAATCTCCTGAGCTCCCTCTAGTGGTGGCTGTATATATCTGTATGCAGTAATCTCCTGAGCTCCCTCTAGTGGTGGCTGTATATATATGAAGAGGCTGAATGTCATGGTTAGTGATGACGACTGTAGATGTAAATGTTCCTTATACAGATCGGCTCCTTCTGCAGTGTAATAAATGACCACGTTACCGTTTTCTGTCTCCGCAGTCGTTTCATTTGCACATTTTAAACGTCCAAATAAATTAATTTCCCTGCGCTGGAACGTTACCGCGCAATCTTTCATCTCTCCCCATTAGCATGGAAATGTCTGACTATTTTACATTCATTTCCAGTTTCTAATATCTTTTATGAAGCGGCTCTGGTTGTGGACTGGTGAGATACTGACTCTCGTTTGCCTCCAGTGCGGCGATCTTTATGGCGGTGACCTGCTGCCTCCAGCTGAAATTCCCGTTAATAAAACAAGCTGAAGATCCGGACACGGGATTTCTTCATTCAGACATTTACATGATGTGGGTTTTACTCCATTTTCAGCATTTCCAGCCAGAAACTGACCGACCGCTGGTCCATGTACACTGCAAAGATGTGAAGCTCATTTCCAAGGGCAGACTACTGGATTACGGATATGTACGGCCACTGAGTATGGAGCATCAGGTCGAGCATGCACGCTGCCGCTCTCTGCACTCTCCACGAGACTGCCAAGCCCTGTACTCTGCTATCTCCGGTGGTCAGGCCCCTAGATTTCTATTACGGATGTGTACAAAAACAGATTATATCTAATTCCTTGTAGTTCCCTCAGACTTCATAGACAGGGACGCACCACCAATGAGGCCAGGTGAGGTGACCACCTCAGGCAGCACCAGGTAAGGCCAAGGGAGGGGCAGCCGAAGGGTCATGGGCTGAAGGGAAGGGGTTAGGTGAATAAATTTGCATTGGGGGCGTGCCATTTCAGCTTTCGCCTCAGGCAGCAGAAAGGTTAGGTGCACCCCTGTTCATAGATTGTGTATAAATGCACGTTATGTCAGTTCCATAATGGACAGGACCTCTCCCTGACGCATGCGCAGACTCCTGAATCCACAGGAGGAGTCCTTTCTCCGTACACCGCGGAAGTGACGTCCCATCCATAGCCAGGCCCGATGACCTGGTAAAGGAATGACTTCGATGGAGGCGAGAGAGTTCTAAGACGAGACTCATATGACCCCGAGCTGGCGTAGATTTAGGTTTCTGGTGCACAGAGGGGCAGAGATGTCCAAGTTTATGAGGCTGCATATGCCTCTTCACAGATTAGGCGTATATCACTCCGGTACAAGGAGACCAAGGTGTGTGAGAATGCCAGTCTTCATAAATCCCACATTGAGTCTCCAGACAAGACACCTGCCCTCTTCCGATAAGAAGTGAAAACGGAAGCTCTTGTCCGCTTGCTGCCGCCGCTCCTGTCACTGACTCCTCAGGGGACGGACTAAATAACCTTGATCACAGCAGGGGCCAAACGTGTAAGGTCTGTGAGGCCGGTCCTGGCAGAGAGCACTGAACTGGGGATTTATGTCATATAAAACCGCCACATCTGCTCCCGAGACACAGATTTCCAAATCCTGAGTAAACTTTCAAAGAAGTGCGTGTAAAAGATTACTGCGCCACAAATTAGCGCGGCTGCGCCCAATAATGGATGATTTACAGTCAAACAAATTCCTTGTCTTGTGAGAGTCGAAGGTTGTAAAGTTCTGGAAATTATATCTCCCGGGCCGTGCTCTGTTATAGGGACGCTGCGTTAAAATATACAGCGCACGATGAGAAGCCACCATAAAGCTGTTACATAGGAACGGTACGTAAAATACCGCCATATAATGGGGCATATTAAAAGTCTCATTATTTACAGTTCTCACTTATATAGCGCTGACATATTCTGCAGCGCTGCACAGATATTCTCATCCAACTGTCCCCAGGAGAACACAATCTAAGTTCCCTTATTAGGATGTCTATGGAGTGTGGAAGGAAACTGGAAAACCCGGAGGAAACCCCCACAAACACGGGAAGAACATACAAACTCCATGCAGATATTGTCCCCATCTCTGCCGGACACCAGTGCTAACCTCTGAGCCAACGTGCTGCCTTCCTCTGTCCAGTGGTAAGATGTTATCTGTAGTTTAACATAGGACTGCAGGTAAACAATCTCATCTTATAGTAATTCAATGTGAAAAAGACTGTGGCGATAAAGGAGTGTCCACAGGAGATTACCACATACAGATATATACAGCCACCACTAGAGGGAGCTCAGGAGATTACTACATACAGATATATACAGCCACCACTAGAGGGAGCTCAGGAGATTACTACATACAGATATATACAGCCACCACTAGAGGGAGCTCAGGAGATTACTACATACAGATATATACAGCCACCACTAGAGGGAGCTCAGGAGATTACTACATACAGATATATACAGCCACCACTAAGAGGGAGCTCAGGAGATTACTGCACATACAGATATATACAGCCACCACTAGAGGGAGCTCAGGAGATTACTACATACAGATATATACAGCCACACACTAGAGGGAGCTCAGGAGATTACTACATACAGATATATACAGCCACCGCTAGAGGGAGCTCAGGAGATTACTACATACAGATATATACAGCCACCACTAGAGGGAGCTCAGGAGATTACTACATACAGATATATACAGCCACACTAGAGGGAGCTCAGGAGATTACTACATACAGATATATACAGCCACCACTAGAGGGAGCTCAGGAGATTACTACATACAGATATATACAGCCAACACTAGAGGGAGCTCAGGAGATTACTACAATGCAGATATATACAGCCAACACTAGAGGGAGCTCAGGAGATTACTGCATACAGATATATACAGCCACCACTAGAGGGAGCTCAGGAGATTACTACATGCAGATATATACAGCCAACACTAGAGGGAGCTCAGGAGATTACTGCATACAGATATATACAGCCACCACTAGAGGGAGCTCAGGAGATTACTACATACAGATATATACAGCCATCACTAGAGGGAGCTCAGGAGATTACTACATACAGATATATACAGCCACCACTAGAGGGAGCTCAGGAGATTACTACATACAGATATATACAGCCACCACTAGAAAGAGCTCAGGAGATTACTAACATACAGATATATACAGCCACCACTAGAGGGAGCTCAGGAGATTTACTACATACAGATATACTGCCACCACTAGAGGGAGCTCAGGAGATTACTACATACAGATATATACAGCCACCACTAGAGGGAGCTCAGGAGATTACTACATACAGATATATACAACCATCACTAGAGGGAGCTCAGGAGATTACTACATACAGATATATACATCCACCACTAGAGGGAGCTCAGGAGATTACTACATACAGATATATACAACCACCACTAGAGGGAGCTCAGGAGCTTAGATTGTTGAACAATGCACATAGCTCCCTCTAGTGGTGGCTGCAGAAATACCTGCACCACTATTAACATGTATTAAAATCATTGATCTTTGAACAAAAAAAATGAAGATGTATATTATTAATGCGTTGCTGACAAAGGCAGTATGCCCCAATAAATACCTATGGGTGTGATCGTATAATATCATGTATTTGATGTGAGACTATATCAACCTTTATTCAAATCCCGTGCTTGGTTTTTTATAAATCACAAGTCACTTTTCTGAGGAAAATGTAGAAAGAAAATTATCCTAGCAGTGCAAGACATAAATATACGATTGCAATCTTATATTTGAGCAGGGGCCAAATGCATCTGACAAATCTACGTGCTGCACGTCGGCGATGCCATCCTCATGTAGGTGAGTGCGGGCTGTGAGCGTCCACTGGACTCCGGCCAGGCCCAAACGCTGATTGATGGAGACTCGCTCGTCCTTGCAGCCAAAGAGGGGACAGCAGCAGAAATGCGGCAACGTGGAAACACAAATCGTTTACTTCTGCCGATCCTGATTATTCATTGTATGCTTCTGGAGCTGTACACAAGCTATTCATCCTTCATCTGCTGCGCAGCTGCCTGACACCGCGCCGGCTGACTGCATGCTGCTGTCCAGGGTGACTTCTCCTGTTGCAGCAGTGACATGCAGCAAAGTTATATCTTGACCTGCGTGATACAGAGCAGTGCTCGAGGAGGGCATGAACACTTTTGCAAAGATTTGTTTATTTCCCCCAAGGTGAAAACTTGAAACAACTTAGCAAATTGCTTTGATTAAAAAGTTCAGTGTAAACTAAACAGCTCCTGTGTCTGGCTATGTGTCGTCATGGTTACAGACTACAGACAGACCCGCGTGTAGTCTGATCCTGCAGTCAGCGGTCACTTCTTTCCATTCTAACAGTATGTAGGTTCGGTCAGAGGTTACAGGTTCATACCATTGGGCACTTCGTATCTGGACTGTACCACTTATTGCGTGGGATCAGATATTATACGACCACTGACCACCTTGCTGAGGGTGACAACCAAACCCCGCAGCCATGTGCGCCATTGGCGAGAACCTCACACGTACAATGTAACACTTCGTTCTGCTTATTTGTCTAAATTGTAATTGAAATATTGATTTGATGAATCAGAGGAGGATAAAACTCATCATCCGCGAGCGTTCCAGTCTGTAAATCGTCAGCGCCGCAGTAATGCGCCACCAGTATTTATGGCTTATAAACCTGAGACCGAGGAGTATTAGCAGAAATCAGGACACGACATTAACGTAAGGATGAGACTGAGCGCCGCGGAGAGTCCCTCATGTTCTGTCCCTCTGTTTACTCTTCCTGTCAGCCAGTGATTCTCCTCCTGACCTCCCCCTGGTCCTCCCGGTAGTAGCTATGTCATAACAGCCACTTAGGAAGCTGTGGAGCGATCATTATGTCACAGAGTCACTAAGGCTTCGTAGAATGTAATAGGCCCTGCTCTTATCTGGCTTCTCCCGCCGATGTGACTCCTCCCAATCTCTGCCCGCCAGGGAATTTAATGGGAACCCGTCACCCTTTCGGAGGGTGAGAGACATTCTGATTTCATTGGTGTGGCACCATTTTGGAGAACCCATGGTTGAAATGTCTGATGTATCCATAGTGAAAGGCTCTCACTGTCCTTGAGTTGCTGATTGACAGATTTCTCCCTATGCGGAGTGAGGAGCCAGCACCCAATGAACTGGAGGACTCTGCACTGGGGTAATACTGAAGCCGGTCGACAGTGATTTTATGGGCACTACTACACACCGACAGGTAAGTGTCACTGAGAGAAGACACAGACCAGAACCTGCACCAGATTTATCACAGCGCCCCAGACCAGATGTTCGCTGCAGACGCTTCTGCCTAAATTTATACTGTACTGTGTCTATACACTTAGATGCGCCTTATTATACATCTAATTTTCAGAAGGTATCTGCCCCTCACCCAGCTAGTAGTGTTTCTTTCTCGGCAGTCGGCACATACCTTCCTGCCTGTCTTTAAAGGGGTTCTGCAGTTTTTAAAAACTGATGATCTATCCTCTGGATAGATCATCAGCATCTGATCGGTGGGGGTCCGACACCCGGGGCCCCTGCCGATCAGCTGTTTGAGAAGGCAGCGGCGCTGCAGTAGCGCCGCTGCCTTCTCTGTGTTTACCGCAGGCCCAGTGACATCACGACTACTATCACTGGCCTGGGCGGGGCTAAGCTCCATTCATGTGAAAAGAGTTTAGCTCCGCCCAGGCCAGTGATACTAGTCGTGACGTTACTGGGCCTGCGGTAAACACAGAGAAGGCCGCGGCGCTACTGCAGCGCCGCTACCTTCTCAAACAGCTGATCGGCGGGGGCCCCGGGTGTCGGATCCCCACCGATCAGATGCTGATGATCTATCCAGAGGATAGATCATCAGTTTTTAAAAACTGTAGAAACCCTTTAAGTTTTTATTTATGTCAGACAACTCTTGTAAAAGATGAAACTTCTACAGCCTATAGTAACCACTAAGGGCAGCTCACAGCATACAGGTTATACAGTGAACTGAATGATAAATCATTATACAGTAATCTCCTGAGCTCCCTCTAGTGGTGGTTGTATATATCTGTATGTAGTAATCTCCTGAGCTCCCTCTAGTGGTGGCTGTATATATCTGTATGTAGTAATCTCCTGAGCTTCCTCTAGTAGTGGATTTGTATATATCTCTTGTATTTGTTAGTAATCTCCTGAGCTCCCTCTAGTGGTGGCTGTATATATCTGTATGTAGTAATCTCCTGAGCTCCCTCTAGTGGTGGCTGTATATATCTGTATGTAGTAATCTCCTGAGCTCCCTCTAGTGGTGGCTGTATATATCTGTATGTAGTAATCTCCCTGAGCTCCCTCTAGTGGTGGCTGTATATATCTGTATGTAGTAATCTCCTGAGCTCCCTCTAGTGGTGGCTGTATATATCTGTATGTAGTAATCTCCTGAGCTCCCTCTAGTGGTGGCTGTATATATCTGTATGTAGTAATCTCCTGAGCTCCCTCTAGTGGTGGCTGTATATATCTGTATGTAGTAATCTCCTGAGCTCCCTCTAGTGGTGGCTGTATATATCTGTATGTAGTAATCTCCTGAGCTCCCTCTAGTGGTGGCTGTATATATCTGTATGTAGTAATCTCCTGAGCTCCCTCTAGTGGTGGCTGTATATATCTGTCTGTAGTAATCTCCTGAGCTCCCTCTAGTGGTGGTTGTATATATCTGTATTCAATAATCTCCTGAGCTCCCTCTAGTGGTGGCTGCTTTCTTGCTATGGAATGGGTTTACAGGCCCACTAATAACAAGCTTCAATGGTTATTAAAAAATATTAAGAGAGTTTTGGTTCGAAATCTTGAATTAAAAACATTTTCACTTTAACCACATTGACTACAGATAGAATTGTGCAGCTACTCCTCTTTTTATAGCACATTAGTCGGGCCTCACCAATGTATTCCAAGCTTTGGGTGAGAAAGTTATATTTTGTTACTTGCCGGAAGAATTTGCTCTTTAAACATTCCATCCATATGAAGGTCATTTTTATCCTTCAGACTTTTGCTTTTATGTATTTTCTTTTTCTATGAAGCGCATATCGGCCTGGCTATAAAACTCTGCAGCGGCGCGCTCCTTCTGGTTTATTAACAAGAGCAGAAATAAAACGAGGTTTTCATCACTAACTCCGTATGGCAGGAAAATACTTCTTTTTTTGTGACGACGTGGCTACTGGGCCTGCCTTGATTAATGACCTGCGGGCAATGACTAAAGTGGGCAGGTGTGCCCGCAGCCGGCTGATACCAGGCTTCCTGATTTATCGGCCTTTAGTTTGACAATTTCTTAAAGTTCCGTCCGTCTGGAAAGGGAAGTCCAGTGAAATGCAGGTTCCCAGGACATTAAGGTTCAGCGTCATCTGCAGTAGCCCGGCTCTGACCTGGCGCCTCACGTAGCTTGACTGGCGCCATGGCTGATGAAATTCTGCCCTGAGCTACGAACTCTGCTGAGGATTTCAGGATTATTTTCTATGGATTATTTTAGAACAAAAAAAAAAAAAAGCTGTCGCTGCCGTGTGGAAAGTGATAATTTACATCACATCGTCAGGTAAGGAAACTCGCCAATAATTAATATTTTTCTGTCTTTTTAGTGATGGGATCACAAGGGGACATTGAAAGCTCCCAAAAAGCGCACCAATAATCACGTTACAGAAATGGGGCTGGGGTATTTTTTTTATATTTTCATAAAAAATAATCCTGAAATATACTGAACCCGTTTCACATTCTCCAATAAGACCGCAGTATAGCTGACACCTGTTCTGTAGACATGACTTTACAGTGGAGTTAATTGGGGGACCGTCGTCTCATTACTATTACTCTTGACCATGGAGGGGTCTCAGAGGTTGGACCACCATCTACTCTACTCCCTGACTGTGACGTCCCGAAACATGTGGCCGCTGCTGCCAATCACTGGCTTTAGCGGTAACTCAACAGGGCGAATCTGCAGCAGTAGTAAGCACAAAGTGGATTTTCTAATCCGTAATCAGGATCTAGGTGAGCAATCTGCTTCTAACTGCAGCCAGAATCCTACATGTGTGAACATGGCCTTACCTCTCATACTGACAAATGAAATGTGTTGCTCGGTGTAGGTCAAGGAGGTGAGATTCTCACCAATGCTGCGGTAGAGGGGGTAAAGGCGTCCAGCTGAGCGCTGCGTCCCAAACACAAGCTCATAGACCGTCTACAAGTCCGGTTACCTCACCTGTACGAGGAGAGCTGAGCGGCGTCAATCAGATCTGAAGGGGCACAGTGCTCAGCTGAAGGATTCTTCCAGAGATCTTCAGGTTTTCAGCATCTAGACCCCCCCCCAATCTAAAGCAAATCTCCCAGCAGATACACAGATTACTGACAACACAAATTTAGGCCACATCCACTCATACTGGAGACGTACGGATTTTCCATCTGGATTTGCAGCTTGTCCGTTACTTCTGCAAATTTTCACCAAGAATTTTATAAAGTGAAATCCACAGCAAATCTGAGACAAAATTGTTTTTCCATCATCACAGTCCTCAGACCACGGATTTGGTCGCTAAGAAGTAAACGCTCAGCCATGATTGTGTTTTTCCTGTCCACCACCTGTAGGGTCTCCTCCAGGCCACAGATGATCATTCAGAGGATTAGACACTTCTTCTCTTCCCCTGAGAAATCACCGGCTGAGGAGGGGGCTTTGTACAGTCCTCCTGCTCGTCCACTACACAACAAAGCGTTCCGGCTCGTCTGCTGTGTCTGGTTGTTGATGTTTCCAGAGGTTTCGGCTTCTGTGGTGAAATGTTTCATTAGAGGGATTTTATCAAACAGCGTGGAAAGATATTTCGAGCCCCCCGAGAACTGCCAAACCTTTAATCTTGTGGAATTAAGAGAGTTAATCAGACTCAGGCTCTGTCAGAAAGCCGTCCGCACGGCCCGTTAATGAATGGCGCACACTTAGGGAGAGAACATCGGGTTCGGACTGGCACTTTAGCTCATTCATTCTGCTCAGAAGCGGCTCAAGGTCAGTCATTATCGCTGTGTCAGCCATAAAAGATGTTTTCCCTCCATTGGGAAGACTTCAGGCCTGGTGGCGTGACTGATGTCAGACATCGAGTTGTCAAGGAGATGCCATCGTGTCGGCCTGCAGGAGGGAAAGGGATTCACGTTTGGGCCTCCATTCATCTTCCTATTAAACGTGGATTCATTCAGCTGATGAAATATTGAGAGCAATCAAGTCGTTTCTTATGCTTCAGGCTCCGTCTTGGTTCAGAGCGCCTGCACTTTGCGGTACGTCGGAGCGGAGGACGTTTATGGAGTCTTTTCGTTGACCTTTTATATGCCTGTGGAGTGCTGAGTTGTAACGTCACTTGGCTGTGGTGGGGATGAGCCGGGTACGTCCAGTCTGGACCTAATAAATTCCCTATAACAATGAAGAAAATATCATCCCCGCCCTCGAGTCGTCTTCCTCTGCCGTACGATTGTCGTCTTCTTCTGCCATACGATTCTGCTGAGCCATTGCCCGGAAATATCGGATGGCGGTCGAAAATGCCGACGGCGATTCTCCAATGAGCGTGTCAGTCATCTTTCCTCATCTAAATTGCGAAACTACATAGCCAACAATCCGGAACATTTGAAAGCTGGGCGAGGCTTCAATGGCGGCTGCAATACAAAGAGCTGACATCTTGAAGACGCCTAGGCCAAGGTGTACACATTGCAGAGGCCCCAGGCAGCCATGACACCCCCCCCCCACCTCAGTGGCCAGCAGCTAAACCAGTTTAAAGTTAGCAGAGATCACAGGGACTGGGAGGATTATATTGGCAGCTGCGTCTGTCAACGGCAAGGATTCCACAATGGAGTCTGACAGATCTCCTTAAAGTAGGTGCCCTAAGAACAAGGTGCTGGGTGCAGAGTGATCATGTGACTAGAACCATGCGCAGGAGCGGCCCCACGATTAGTGGGGGCTCTAGTCTCTTCCTTCCTGGGACCGGCAGTGAATTAGTGCCTCCCCTACTCCAAATAAAGGATGGGAATGTACAGGCCGTGTATCTACTGAATATGTTATAACACATCCCCCGAGGCAAAACTTGAAGTTCCTGCGCCACAAAGTAAAATCTGTAACAAAGCATCTGACCCACCTCATGGCAGTTATAACACTGGTGAAACAGTAGCTATTCGGCCCTCAAGACACTGGAGCCCGGTGTGACTGCTACTACAACAAGACGACAAAGAATGCTGGAGGATTTCAGCTGTAAAGCAGAATAGTGAGTGCAGCTCTGGAGTATAATACAGGATGTAACTCAGGATCAGTACAGGATAAGTAATGTATGTACACAGTGACTGCACCAGCAGAATAGTGAGTGCAGCTCTGGAGTATAATACAGGATGTAACTCAGGATCAGTACAGGATAAGTAATGTATGTACACAGTGACTGCACCAGCATAATAGTGAGTGCAGCTCTGGAGTATAATACAGGATGTAACTCAGGATCAGTACAGGATAAGTAATGTATGTACACAGTGACTGCACGCAGAATAGTGAGTGCAGCTTCTGGAGTATAATACAGGATGTACTCAGGATCAGTACAGGATTAAGTAATGTATGTACACAGTGACTGCACCAGCAGGATAGTGAGTGCAGCTCTGGAGTATAATACAGGATGTAACTCAGGATCAGTACAGGATAAGTAATGTATGTACACAGTGACTGCACAGCAGAATAGTGAGTGCAGCTCTGGAGTATAATACAGGATGTACTCAGGATCAGTACAGGATAAGTAATGTATGTACACAGTGACTCCACCAGCAGAATAGGCGAGTGCAGCTCTGGAGTATAATACAGAATGTAACTCAGGATCAGTACAGGATAAGTAATGTATGTACACAGTGACTGCACCAGCAGAATAGTGAGTGCAGCTCTGGAGTATAATACAGGATGTAACTCAGGATCAGTACAGGATAAATAATGTATGTACACAGTGACTGCACCAGCAGAATAGTGAGGGCAGCTCTGGAGTATAATACAGGATGTAACTCAGGATCAGTACAGGATAAATAATGTATGTACACAGTGACTGCACCAGCAGAATAGTGAGTGCAGCTCTGAAGTATTAGGATGTCAGTGATGATCAGCACAGAGAACATTGTAGTTTTGTAACTTGTTCATGCCACATATCGCTCTAGCAGAGTTGCTGCAGTACAAGATGGTTACCTCCACCGCGTCTGGCGCATTTTAAGCAATGGAAGCAAATTGTTGTTTTTGCGGTTTTTAGGACTCTGTAAAAAGAACGTGAATGAGACACGTGGGAGATTTACTTAATTTGTTTACATCTGTCCTCCTCAGCACATAACTGTGTACAATGCTTCTCCTTTGTTTCATCAACATATTTTTTGCAGTGCTTTCATGTTTTCAGCAATTTAGGTGTAAAATGTTTGGAGTTTCTCTTGCCAAAAAGATATAAATCCCCACGAGGCTGCTAAAACAACAGGATAATAGCGGATTGTTGTCACGTTTCCTTATATAAAGAGATAAGAGATCTGGGTAATAACCCAGCAGATCAAAACACAGCGGTGCTCTAAGTCATTACCGCAAATTTCCGGATAAAAGCTGTAATATCAGGTAAACGCGGCTGTACGGTGATACAGACAGCGCATCTGGATACGAGGAAGTCATAGATACTGCTCATCAACATTAGAGGCCACCAGGCAGCTGCTAGAAGGCCAACGAACATGGGGGCCTCGTCACTCCACCTCTGACCTCCTGTGTAAGACCCTGCAAAGACCCCCACAGTGTCGGTGAGGACAAAGTGGCCAGAAGGTGCAAGTGAAAGGAGGGGGCAAACTTCAGACTAGAAATTTGACCGTGTCACCAGGACTTATGGCATTGAGGTCCCACATGCTTCCCTCATAGATAAACACAGGCAATTCAGTGAGACATCAAAATTCCTCCAATCTGGCCAGAAAACCTGATAATCCAGAATTTATAGTCATAGGAAATCCTCAACTTCAGGAAATGATCTAATGTTTACTAAGTGATGTGTCCTCAGGGTCGGCCATCACCTGGTGATTGACCATGATCTGACACCCTGCACCCCCACTGATCAGCTGCACCACCGGAAGTCGCCGTGAGAATTACACAGCACCATTAACCGCGTAGTGGAGGGGGCTCATTGCTGCAGCACTGCTCCCATTGAAGACAAGGGTATCGTACGTCCTGCCCGACATATGCCAGACGTGCGGCTAAGTCCCCGATCTGAAGAGGGCTGTGTGGGACCCAAGACGTCCCAGAAATATTGATGAACTGGAACAGATTTGCGGGGAGGAATGGTCCAGAATTCTTCCTCAATGTAAGGGCTCATTCAGACGGCCGTAGTGTTTTGCGAATCCACAAAACATGGATACCGGCCGTGTGCCTGCTCTTGTCTGCAATTGCGGACAAGCATAGGACATGCTGTATCTTTTTTGTGGGGCTGTGGAATGGAAGCACGGATCCGGACAGCGCATTCTGCGCCATTGAAATGAATTGATCTGCACCCAGTCATACGGTCGTCTCAATGGGCCCTTATACAAAGTCTATTTGCAGGTATATGGTGGTGATTCCTGCTAAAGAGAAAGCCACTGGCTATTCGAGGGTTCACTTACTTTTCCTCCCTGCACTGTGGATGAATGCCTTCAGCGCGTGAGCCTTTTATACATTAGTTAGGGTCCATTCAGACGTCTGTAAGTGTTTTGCAGTACGCAAATTGCGGATCCACAAAAGATGGATAATGGCCGTGTGCGTTCTCCATTTTACGGATTGCGATTGCGGGCAAGAATAGAACATGCTCTATCTTTTTTGTGGGGCCCACTGTCTGCTGTCTGCATCTTTTGCGGCCCTATTGAAATGAATGGGTCAGCACCCGTTACGCAAAATTGCGGAACAGATGCGGAGCCATAAATACGGATGTGTGAATGGATCCTTAAAGTGGTTTTCTGAAATTAGAATCCAGGGTCTATTTTTATCCGGATCAGCGCCACTCCTGTCCAATACTGCCCCTAAATGCAATACCAGACACAGCCACGGACAAGGGTGGCGCTGATTCTGGATAAAAGACCTCATTTTCCAATCTCATTTATCCCCTTTGATAAATTACATCATTTACCCATTTTCGGTTTCATGGGAACGCCCATCCAGCTCATAGGGCATCATCAGCGAAAAAAAAAATCCAAACAGAACATGAAATATCGCGCGCATTATGTAATTCTTCCTGCAGCAATCCACAGCCAATATTTAAAGATCATCCCTGATGATTGTCTGCTTTTAAATGAAATGGGTATGGGCTTAATGTATAGCTGGTATTCAGATGAAGCTCCCTCCGAGCGCAATCCATTCAGTCTAATCCTGCCGTGAAGACAGAAGGAGCGATAGAAAGGCGCCCGCCTCTTCAATGGAAACAATTACCGACCTTCATATTGTAATTCATCAAACTGCAGACATTTCCAAAAACATTCTGCCATCGCTACGAGATATGGAAGTGAGATTATTAGGATGAGACGTACTGCACCGGATTTGCATTAACTAGATGCTTACGGTGCCTGGAGGATAGTTCAGCTCCCAAACGAGGCAATGCAAGCGTTCAATAAAAGTCGGAATATTCTGCATATTTCGCCCCAGAACAGAAAACCAGGTTATGTTTGTGACTATAAAAATATTTTACATACCGCAACGCCGTAAGTCGGCAGAGGAGGCTCGCGTGGACTTTATTGACACCGCGCAAATCGTTCCGGGATGTTTGACATTTATAGATCAATATAAAAAAAATCTAGATTTGTCCAAAAAGATTATTACATTCAGAAGGGTCTTCTTAATCCGAGAAAGACGTCATGTGGCGGCGCTTTTCCAGTTCTAGCAATGAACTGCCTCTGCGCTTTTAAGAAGCCATTTTTTTTAGATGTTATATGTTATGTTTTACGGTATTATTATAGCTGCATTCAGACTGAAACGAATGGAAACTCATAAGAATCAAAGGAATAGAATGGAAGGGAACGTATCGCTAGAAAATGATACATTTATGTAAATCAGGTTTTTATTCTAAACTTTTTCATTACATATTGATAGTGTTTTATAAGTTACTGTCAATATAAGAAGACTAGAAATATTCCAGTATTCATATAGGCCACTGAGCTACACTGTGTAGACTGAGACAGAGTCAGCAGAGTCATCTCATAATCATAAGGGGTTGCAATAAGGTCCTTCCAGTGGGATCCTCACTAGAGGTTTACTAAAGGAAATGCAACAGAATTCCAGTGCAAATTGAACCAAAAGAAAGAACAAAGTCTGAAAACAGCCATAGGGTATGTTCAAAGGGTATGTGAAAGCATCCGTGGTGGAAATCTGAGGCCCACACTCAGATTTCGGCTGTGGATGTATCAGTGGATCTGCCTGAGAATCAGCACATTCTTCTCACAGATTATATTTTACCACAGATTGGATAAAAATCTGATCAGAGATTACCCATTGTGTATGGATAGGACATAAAATGCCCCATTCAGTTGCAATTTGTACCAAGATCCTCAATAAATCCTGATGTAGCATCCATGCTGGTCCCTGGGGGAGGGGCAGTGCTCCATTATTATCTGGGAAGTTGTGATCTATGACTTTAATCCATTTAATCACTTTATAAATTCAAATTTCTACAACTTTGTAACATCCTTCATGTATCAATTCCACACGCATTTCAAGATGTCTGTTTGCTGTCAGTGAAAGAGAACACTGGTGTTCACAATCAGATGCAGTAGTCCTGCTCTCAGCCGAGAAGTGGATGCAATTGTATCCAGTGTAGACAATGCTCTTCTAAACACATCAACAACGACTGCACTAATCTGCTAGTTTGTTACAATGTATCACTCTGGAGTCGGGGCTGTGTAGCTCACAGAGCATTGTCTAGACCAGGGGTGCGCCACATGTGGCCCCTGATACCATTTTGTGAGGCCCTCAACCATCTGGTATGTGTCTATGTCTTGTGGCTGCTCACATGTAGCTTTCATGTATTCTCTCATTAGATGGGAATCCTGGAAGTGTAACTAGTCATTTATGATAAGTACTGTATGTTCTGTTAGGGGCCGCACTGTACTAAGTGGGGAGCCGCCTGACTGCGTGGGAAGGAGTGGAGCTTAATGTGATGAGGAGCTTGCCCTTAGAGGGTTAAGGTTGGAGGGATTGGGCTAGGGGTAGTTCCCACAAGGCTGTGCGGCTAGGTCTATTTATAGGGTTTCCTCCCTGAGGAGGAGCCTCTTTGCCTTGAGATCCGGTAAGGAAAGTGGGCCCGCCCACCCGCCCTCTGTTTTGTTTTTTGTCTTCTCGCAGTTTCGGGGGTTTTGCCCCTTCCCCGTTTTTTGTTGTGTAATGAGTTTGGTTGCTCTAAGTCACAGCTGGCGGTTCATGTGGTGCAAATGGTCGCGGAGCGTCTCAGGCCACCGCTTACGCGGGTTGAGGGCCCCTTCGACCTCGTGGCCGGGAGAATTTTAATCATAGAAACAGCTGTGGCCGAACCCCACCATTAAAGTTCAAGAGTTATGAAAAGTTTAATAGTGGTCTTGTCGTTATTGGGGCAAGTGGGAGGTATAGAGGTCGGGGTTTTTATCCACGCAGTCAATATGCCAAAAATATAGTATTTCAGTTGGTAATACCCCTTTAAGTTTTATTTTCGGCCCTTGAAATTGGTTCAGGCTTGTTGTGCACCTCTGGTCTAGACTGTCTGACAGCAGAGCAGGTATATATGGAGTGTATGTTATACAAAACTGCATTGGAATAGCTAATAATAATAGAATAAATCTATGGCACCTCCTTAAAGTACAACTGACAAGACTCATAAGAGATACATCAAAGAGGAAAAACAGAAGGAAACTGTCCGGGTCCTCCAGGAATGAATCCACGTGAAGACGTCTTGGGGCTGTCTACTTATCCTCCACATTGTGTTCGCCTTGGCTCCTATGGTAAAGACCCCGTCGGACAGATTCTCGCGCTTGCGAACGAAAATGAACGAGAATCGTGTGATGTAATAAGTAAGAAAGATTCAAAGAAGAGCAATAAATCGCTTGGGATCTTTCCTCGTTCCTCGTGAATAGATCGGCTTGTATATTATGGAGTCGTCTACTCGCTAACGATCTCACACACGCCTTTTGACCAATCATATGTCCACCATCTTTACCAGAAACGATTTAAAAAAGAAAGAGTAACGACCGCAAGTATGGACGATTATCTATGTGTATAATACGAGAAATATTAACCGTTAATGAACCACCACATCTGCTGGTGTAATAGCGCCGTTACGATACGTTACCTGCGGGAGCCCGACGTTTACCAATTCATCCCCAATTGTCGCCTTCCTTCAGGACAGAAATCCACAGGAGCTGAAGCCGGAGCCTACGGTAAAGGTGCGGAGAGGAATTCATCCCATTGTCTGCAGATCCGGCTGATTATTAAATGACAAACAGAATAAGCGCCGGGAGGATTCTCCGCAGTCAACATGGCGCAAAAAAAAAAAAAAAAAACGTTATCTCCCAGTAATGAGAAAGTAAACTGCTTGCTCGGTGTTTTCTAGATCCTTCAGCTTTTTTATTACTTATTTTATTACAGATGGAAGAAAAGGAAGAACATGTTCATTTAATGGCACCGAGCTGCCAGACGACGTCCACACATAAAAGATACCGAGATAGCCGCTGGAATGGATGGAGCGCGGTTTACGTCTACCAAATTCTATAAAAATCACTTTTCCTCTCAGGGCCGGAATTTTATATACGACCTGAGCTCAGAGGAACAGCAGGGAGCGTGCACCGATACTACAGTCCAATCACATCCCTCGTGATACGTCACAAGTCTAACACTATTACCCGTCTTTATTACTGCAGAATACAGAGAAAGGGGCCCCGTAGTGAAGCTCACAGTGGGCCCCACTCCCTGCTGTACAGAGAGAAGTGTTTCGTAAATTCAATGCAATTACGTAATTAAATATTTAGCATAGCCACTGAGTTATTCAATAAAATGTATCTGTACAGCGCCACCTGCTGGTTGTTTTTTTAAATTTTATTTCTCTGTCCGCCTCACTGAGGTGAGTGGTGATAGGGAGAGAGCTGCAGCAGAAAGGACATGTCCCCTGAGCTTAGATACAAGATGAGATACGGCCTCTATCCTGGATACAAGATGAGATACGGCCTCTGACCTGGATACAAGATGAGATACGGCCTGTACCCTGGATACAAGATGAGATACGGCCTCTAACCTGGATACAAGAGGAGATACGGCCTCTAACCTGGATACAAGATGATATACGGCTCTAACCTGGATACAAGAGGAGATACGGCCTGTACCCTGGATACAAGAGGAGATACGGCCTCTAACCTGGATACAAGATGAGATACGGCCTCTAACCTGGATACAAGATGAGATACGGCCTCTAACCTGGATACAAGATAAGATACGGCCTCTAGCCTGGATACAAGATGAGATACGGCCTCTAACCTGGATACAAGATGAGATACGGCCTGTACCCTGGATACAAGATGAGATACGGCCTCTATCCTGGATACAAGATGAGATACGGCCTCTGACCTGGATACAAGATGAGATACGGCCTGTACCCTGGATACAAGATGAGATACGGCCTCTATCCTGGATACAAGATGAGATACGGCCTCTAACCTGGATACAAGAGGAGATACGGCCTCTAACCTGGATACAAGATGATATACGGCCTCTAACCTGGATACAAGAGGAGATACGGCCTTACCCTGGATACAAGAGGAGATACGGCCTGTACCCTGGATACAAGATGAGATACGGCTCTAGCCTGGATACAAGATGAGATACGGCCTCTAACCTGGATACAAGATGAGATACGGCCTCTAACCTGGATACAAGATAAGATACGGCCTCTAGCCTGGATACAAGATGAGATACGGCCTCTAACCTGGATACAAGATGAGATACGGCCTCTAGCCTGGATACAAGATGAGATACGGCCTCTAACCTGGATACAAGATGAGATACGGCCTGTACCCTGGATACAAGATGAGATACGGCCTGTACCCTGGATACAAGATGAGATACGCCTGTAGCCTGGATACAAGATGAGATACGGCCTGTACCCTGGATACAAGATGAGATACGGCCTCTAGCCTGGATACAAGATGAGATACGGCCTCTAGCCTGGATACAAGATGAGATACGGCCTCTAGCCTGGATATTAGATGTTTTCATCTGCGCACGGTGCGGGGACCAGGAACAGCGCCGGAGAGCAGGGTAACTTTATTCAATGTGGGGGCCTGGGCATATGTGAGGATTTTTATACTCTCGGATATCCCCTTTTAGTGTCCTCGTATCACTACTAAGGGTGACTGACTGTATATGTGATGGCTTCCCCGATCATCACCAGCAGTTGTCAGCCCTGCCATGACACTGACATGTCTATGTGGGGGTGTTGTCTTTCTCGTCAGTGCCTGTATGGTCAGTTTGGTCTCCATGTGGTGAACATAGAATGACAACTGATGTGAAGCTTCTGTCGGAGAAAATCCCGGCGTTCACAATCTGCTTCCTCTTCATAGCAGGATTCAGAGGACGTGTTCCGGCTGCAGCAGTTGACAACGGCTTGGAACGGGACAAAACGCGTCCTGTGTATTCTGCCACGGATCATTAGAAGAAGAGCAGATGGAGAGTCCCGGCAGGACCTGAGGTCCTTTATTAGGTTATGACCAAGGACCATATGCACCAGCCATATTGCTGTCTGTACTTTTATATTTAGACCTGTATACGCCGGCAGAGTTCTGCTTTACCATTAATGGGTTTGTCAGATTCAGAAAACCTATGAAAGAAATGTCAGGTCATGGGGGCGTCCACTGCTCTACACCCTCTAATATTCGCTGTAGCTGAGAGCACCCGGCAGTGGAGCACCCGCAGCTCTTCAATGAGAACTGTGTAATGCCCCATCCCTCCTGCGGGGGCGCTGCAGGGAAACTGAACACTTGTTGCCAGATTCCTCCACAGACTCCAGCGGATCAGTGCAGCAGAGGATCAGCTAGGGGGACCCTACTAACAAAAAGGGACGGTCCAAATTCTTTTCTGATAAGTGGCTCAGAGCAACCCAGCCCCCACGGCTGGCATCTGATGACGATTGTGGTACATAAAGGGTTAAATGGTGACACCTTGTGCTGGTACCAGTTCGGTTCTCCACAGATCCCTGCAGACACGGGCAGAATGCGCCTTCACGTCCCCCCAGCTGCCTGACATGAAGCCGCTGTCACTGGGCATTAAGACAGCCGCATTATTACCTGTCATTAGCAGTCGCCATGCCTCCGCCGACCTCGGCTTGCTTCACTCCGTGGATCTCACTGTGCGAGCAATGGGCTGAATTCTGCACGAAAATGAATATTAATGGCACAATTCTGAGTCCTGTACAGTCCTCGATTCTCCGCGGGGAATATAAATTGTATTACAAGCAGCGAGAAGGACTGAAAACTAAAACTGGTGCACAGACGGAGACGACACTGACTAAAGAAAGAGCATTTATAGAGATCTTGTCAGCTGGAACCTGATGGTATATGAGGGGTTCACAGCAACCAATCAGAGCGCAGCTCCTGGATACAACGGGGATGGAGGGGGTTATATATATATATATATATATATATATATATATATATATAGATGTTTGGACCTGAGGTCAAAGGTCATTCCGTAAAGTGCCTTCAAATATAATACTCTGAGTTATGTGCTGATGTGGGCTCCTAGGTATAGTGTACCCCGCTTTATGGTGATGTGGGCTCCTAGGTATAGTGTACCCCGCTTTATGGTGATGTGGGCTCCTAGGTATAGTGTACCCCGCTTTATGGTGATGGGGGCTCCTAGGTATAGTGTACCCCGCTTTATGGTGATGGGGGTTCCTAGGTATAGTGTACCCCGCTTTATGGTGATGGGGTTCCTAGGTATAGTGTACCCCGCTTTATGGTGATGGGGGCTCCTAGGTATAGTGTACCCCGCTTTATGGTGATGTGGGTTCCTAGGTAAAGTGTACCCTGCTTTGTGGTGATGGGGCTCCTAGGTATAGTGTACCCCCAGTGTCGGACTGGGGAGCCTAGGGCCAATCAGTAAAATTAATTTTGGAGGCCCACCGTACGGACACATTCAAATATTACCTGCTCACACAGCAGCAAGATGCTACCAGATGACTGAATGTGAGGGTCCCTGCAGCATCTTTGAGAAGGTAGATCCTGGGGAGAAGAGGACACTGGTAGCTTTCCTCTATACCTGGAAGTCATCTCAGCTCTGTTCGTGTCTATAATAATAAACTGGGGAGTTTGTTTAATAATCTATGGAGTTTTTTTATATGAACATAGGTTGCTTGAGGTGCTGTACATTGTATTTAGTCCAGTAAGTCTACTGTGTTCTGTGTCACTTGTGCAGGGGGTGGGAGACTAGGGGCCCACCTTGCTCAGGGGCCCACCGGGGGATTCACCTGTACCCCTGTGGGCCAGTCCGAGCCTGTGTACCCCGCTTTATGGTGATGTGGGTTCCTAGGTAAAGTGTACCCTGCTTTGTGGTGATGGGGCTCCTAGGTATAGTGTACCCCGCTTTATGGTGATGTGGGTTCCTAGGTAAAGTGTACCCCGCTTTGTGGTGATGGGGCTCCTAGGTATAGTGTACCCCGCTTTATGATGATGGGGCTCCTAGGTATAGTGTACCCCGCTTTATGGTGATGGGGGCTCCTAGGTATAGTGTACCCCGCTTTATGGTGATGTGGGTTCCTAGGTAAAGTGTACCCTGCTTTGTGGTGATGGGGCTCCTAGGTATAGTGTACCCCGCTTTATGATGATGTGGGCTCCTAGGTATAGTGTACCCCGCTTTATGGTGATGGGGTTCCTAGGTATAGTGTACCCTGCTTTATGTGATGGGGTTCCTAGGTATAGTGTACCCCGCTTTATGATGATTGGGGCTCCTAGGTATAGTGTACCCCGCTTTATGGTGATGGGGTTCCTAGGTATAGTGTACCCTGCTTTATGGTGATGGGGTTCCTAGGTATAGTGTACCCTGCTTTATGGTGATGGGGCTCCTAGGTATAGTGTACCCCGCTTTATGATGATGGGGCTCCTAGGTATAGTGTACCCCGCTTTATGGTGATGGGGTCCTAGGTAAGTGTACCCGCTTTATGGTGATGGGGCTCCTAGGTATAGTGTACCCCGCTTTATGGTGATGGGGTTCCTAGGTATAGTGTACCCTGCTTTATGGTGATGGGGTTCCTAGGTATAGTGTACCCCGCTTTATGGTGATGGGCTCCTAGGTATAGTGTACCCGCTTTATGGTGATGGGGCTCCTAGGTATAGTGTACCCCGCTTATGATGATGGGGCTCCTAGGTATAGTGTACCCCGCTTTATGATGATTGGGGCTCCTAGGGTATAGTGTACCCCGCTTTATGATGATGGGGCTCCTAGGTATAGTGTACCCCGCTTTATGATGATGGGGCTCCTAGGTATAGTGTACCCCGCTTTATGGGTTGATGGGGTTCCTAGGTATAGTGTACCCTGCTTTATGGTGATGGGTTCCTAGGTAAGTACCCTTGTATGGCCCCGCTTTATATGGTGATGGGGTTCCTAGGTATAGTGTACCCCGCTTTATGGTGATGGGGCTCCTAGGTATAGTGTACCCCGCTTTATGGTGATGTGGGTTCCTAGGTAAAGTGTACCCTGCTTTATGGTGATGGGGCTCCTAGGTATAGTGTACCCCGCTTTATGATGATGGGGCTCCTAGGTATAGTGTACCCCGCTTATGGTGATGGGCCTAGGTATAGTGTACCCGCTTTATGATGATGGGGCTCCTAGGTATAGTGTACCCCGCTTTATGGTGATCCTGGTATGTGTACCCCGCTTTATGGTTCCTAGGTATAGTGTACCCGCTTTATGTGATGATGGGTTCCTAGGTATAGTGTACCCCGCTTTATTGGTGATGTGGGTTCCTAGGTATAGTGTACCCCGCTTTATGGTGATGTGGGTTCCTAGGTATAGGTGTACCCCGCTTTATGGTGATGGGGTCCTAGGTATAGTGTACCCCGCTTTATGGTGATGTGGGTTCCTAGGGTATAAGTGTACCCCGCTTTATGTGATGATGGGGCTCCTAGGTATAGTGTACCCCGCTTTATGATGATGGGGCTCCTAGGTATAGTGTACCCCGCTTTATGATGATGGGGCTCCTAGGTATAGTGTTAACCCCGCTTTATGATGGGGCTCCTAGGTATAGTGTACCCCGCTTTATGGTGATGTGGGCTCCTAGGTATAGTGTACCCCGCTTTATGGTGATGGGGTTCCTAGTATAGTGTGTACCCCGCTTTATGGTATGGTGATGGGGCTCCTAGGTATAGTGTACCCCGCTTTATGATGATGGGGCTCCTAGCGTATAGTGTACCCCGCTTTATGATGATGGGGTTCCTAGTATAGTGTACCCCGCTTTATGGTGATGGGGTTCCTAGGTATAGTGTTATCCCGCTTTATGATGATGGGGCTCCTAGGTATAGTGTACCCCGCTTTATGGTGATGTGGGCTCCTAGGTATAGTGTACCCCGCTTTATGGTGATGGGGGCTCCTAGGTATAGTGTACCCCGCTTTATGGTGATGTGGGCTCCTAGTTATAGTGCACCCCATATTTGCTGATGTGGGCATCCTTGTAACGCACCACTTCATGTGTTCATTTGGGAATTTAGATAATGTGCACCCCGTTATGTGCTGATGTGCTGGCACACTAGCGGGGCCGTGTATTGAGACGCCATCACCTCATCTACAACACAACATCACAACCCTCTTGATCTAGAATTGCAGGGTTACACGTACAGTTCACATGGACACAGGCAGAACATTAGGAACATGTAACCCCATGCTAACACTGTGTGTGCGCTGCTCCGAGCCTGCGGAGAGCGGGATGGAAAACCGAAAATGGTTAATTATTATACGATTCCCTCAATATTGCCTGACAGTTTCCAATCTGAAGCTTTACTGAAACGTGAGGAGATTGCATGAAGAGCAATTCCCGAGTACACGTCAATTACCTGATCCCCTCTCTGTAATTGGGGAGAGCAGCTGCAGTTATATTCCCTTCAGCAGCTCTCCATGGTGCCCGGAATATAATCCAGGTCTGAATGCTCTTCTCCATTATGCCAACTGCTCCTCTTATGGGGGGCGGTTTTACCATTTGGACAGTAGGGCAGGGACCCCGGACCCCTACAGCAGTGACAAACAGGCAGGGGCCCAGACCGCGGCTTATTACGCTCCACTTCCTTTGGCTCGCCGCTCCAGCTGAGAATTGTGGCTCCTCCAGGACGCGCGGCGCCGGTCTCCTCTGTACTGTCGCCTAATTAACTATTTTTCCTGCGCGCAGACTTTCTGTATTTGCTACCTGATGTGAGCCTTGGTAAATTGCTAAAAGTAAAAATAATGACTTCCTATAAGACGAAGCGCGACTTCTCTGACACTTTCTAATCTATTAGCAGATATCGCAGGGGAGACGAGGATTTCACGGAGCGAGCAGAAGAGTTTTGCATAGACATCTGAAAAGAGACGAGAAAACTTCTATTTTATAATTGCACAACGGCAACTTTAAACTTGTGAAACTTTTTTTTTTTTTTTTTTCTCCTAACGTCGTCCCACAATATTTGTGAAGAAATCACGCCGGACCCGAGGTGACGATAACACTTAGAGATCAGGCATCGTCAGTGTAAACTGCCAAGTCTGAACAGTGGGGAGAAGCACAAGACGCGCGTAATGAACATCTCTCCGGTGATTGCTGAAGAACATTCCCCCCCCTAAATGTGCACAAAATTAGTTCTTCTCTGTCAGGTTATATTAATCAGTATTTCAGCTATCATTGCAAGAAAAAGTAAGTGAACCCTTTAGAATGACCTAGATTTCTGCACTGATTACTAATAAGATGTGGTCACATTGTATCTAAGTCACAATTACAGACAAACACAATGTAACTAAAGTAATAACAAACAAACATTTGTAACCTTCATGTCTTTCATTGAGCAACTTCATCCTCAGTGCAGGGAGAAAAAGTAAGTGAACCCTTGACTAACCTGTGGGTCTCTCTTTAGAAGTAATCACCTCCACAAAACCTGAAGCTGCAAATAGGATTAATGGAGTTGTGCCAAGTCTAGAAGATCTCCTATCCACAGGACAGAGGATAGCTTACTGGTCATTGGGAGTCCGACCGCTGGAACCATCCCGATCCTGAGCAGCATACTTCCAGCTCTCCTTTCATTTTCTATAAGACTAATGGATAAAGTCCAGAGCTGTACTCAGCTCTATCTCTGGCAGTACATTTAGAGTTTTTGGAGCAGCAACGCACATGCCCACCCTGCCGCTACATCAGATCAAGGGTCCCCCATTCTCGGGACTGTGGGGGTCCCTGCAGTCTGACCGCCAGCTATCAGTTACCTCTTATCCTTTGGATATAGGATAACTTCTAAACTTGGTACAACCCCTTTAAGCATGAATTCTGGACCATTACTCCCTGCAAATGTGTTTCAGTTCATCAATATTTCTGGGATGCACTTTCCTCTTCAGGGCACGTTTGGTACGCGTCGGACATGTTATACTCAATGGACGACTTCTGGGAGATTTTGCAGGATGGACACAGGTACCAGAGGTGTTTTGATGTTGTCCACCTCTCATCCTAAACATCATCTTCAGGGTGTTCCACTTTGACCGGTGCTAAAGGTTGACTCCAGGCTTCAGGAGTTCCTTCTGTGCCCATTCAGTGTTAGTTTTGCTGCTTGATTTGGTGGTGGCCTCCTCCTCCTCTTCCACCTGAACATAGTTTCCATGCCCCTTCAGGGTTTGCCAACTTGACCAGTGACGAAGGTCATTTCCAAGACTGTGGAATTCCCACCGTGCCTTGGCGGCATTGCTTTTGCTGAAGGTTACGGGCAATTGGATGATGATCTTCTCCTCCTCGGCAGTTTTTTTTTCATTTGTGAGTAAGGGATCGGGTCAGGTAAGAATCCTGGAATGTTACAGGTTTAGAGTCCAGCACTGAGGAGTCTGATGTTGTTGACGCCAGTTGGTTGCTTTGTCGTCCATGTGGCCACACAATGTCCTGATGGCAAGAGGTTTTTGGTGGTGCGGTATTTTTCTCCAGTCCGGATCCAACCAATAATGTGATCAGCAGAAAGCCTGGACCAAGATGTGTAGACCAGCGAGGGCCCGGTAAGCATCAGAATAGCATCGGCGGAGTGAACGGTGACTATCGATTCTTTTATTCCTTTACACCATTCGGAACACTTCACTAACAACGTTGCCCAGTTTGACAACCCAACAAGAGCTTTCATCTAGCAGGAAAATATCTCAATGATCCTAAGATCAGACCATGTTCTGGACCAGATAGAAGCAGGCTGCAGTAGTGAAGCACCTGAGGCAAGATGTTGCTGCCTCCACTCCGCATACAAGAAAGACAATCTGCAGGAATTAAAGAGGCGCAAGACGAGCAGTCACAAAATAACTTCACTTTCCGTACCAGAGAAAATAGAGAAATGTGAGGAAAAGATTATTACTGGAGGGAGATAGAAAGGGTGAGGACAATGGTTTGTATCTATTACACTATATTATATGATGTGCAGGGTGTGGCCCCTTCCATGACAGGACCACCATGCAGAATATCTGGTCTCTTATAGTAGCTTGGTCGGCACTCATACGCCATCTTCATACCACATTATATGTATTTGGTGAGGAATTGCGAGAAAGCGGTTTGGATTGTGTAATCCGCGGGCACAGTTTGGGAATGTAATAAAACTTTGCCATTTCAGGCCTCTTCCATGTATGAAGGGAGTTCCTAGGGAAGACCATCCCTACAGAACAGTTGTGACAGTTTCCGCCATATATTTTTAGAAAACGCAATTATCTAATGCAGTAAGGCCTTGTTCATAGCGTCCTGTTTAGTGTCGATCGAGCACCTGTGTGCTCACATGCTCGGGTGCTCTGGCCGAGCACTCAGGGGTGCTCGAGTGCTCGGCCGAGCACCTAAGCATAATGTAAGTCAATGGGAGTAAACCAGGCACCCCCCGCTCGGAAGAGCCTGGTTTACACAAGTCCTCCAAATTTAAAAATAAAGTCCCCACATATTCCTATAGCCCTTAAAAGTCCGTCCTGGGGATCCGCACCAAGACGGGGATCCGTCATGACCCCCAATGCAAGTCAATGGGGACAGATCCGTTCGGTGTGACACAATACTAAACGGATCCGTCCTCCATTGACTTTCAATGTAGTTCATGACGGATCCGTCCCAGAGATGTTAAAGACAATACAACCGGATCCCTTCATGATGGATGCACACGGTTGTAGTATCAGTAACGGAAGCGTTATTGCTGAACCCTGCCGGATCCAGCAATACCGCTAATGTGAAAGAAGCCTAAGCGGGTGCAGTCACATGTAATGCCAGCTGGTAGACTTGAAGAGGAGGTGACCGTGACCGGGCTGCACTTCCCGTGTACCTATAACATGGCAGACAAGGAAGGAAGGGAAGATTGGCAGCACAAATGGTCGATTGTGAATGAAAAGGCTCCACAAAGGTACCGTTCATGAAGATCCAAGAGCCCTAAAGGTACATTTTTCATGTCCACCGATATCTGTGGCTTGAAATGCGGTAGCAGTGCCGTAATACACTTCCAATACCTTCCAATTTTTGTAACCTCCAGGTTTTTCACATACAGGGGATTAAGATATTTCCAGAAAACCAGTCTCTCCTTTCAAAGAAAATGATGAGATTCTCTAGCGTGACGCAGAGTGATTGATTTATAGACCTGCCCTAAGGGTAGAAATCGTACCGCGCTCAACAATTGATAACTTAGTGCATCAATTAATCATTACCAGTCTCCGGAGTAGATGAATAAAAAAAAACACCAGTCCATTTTTATCCCAAACGTTCCAATCTCGCTGCCTAATGGGCAAAATCCGAATGATGTAGACGATAGATTGAGATAAATCGAATGCGCTTTCGCAAAGAAAACTCATCGGGAATGGCGCGGTTTTCACGGAAGGATAATGCGTGTCAATCCCACTTGTCACTTTAACAAGGCCGGACGAGCTCGCCAAGTTTTACTTACAAACCCCAATCACAGTAGACGAGGCATCCGTGACAAAGCCATTACATTAAATATGTCTGCAATCACCGGGCAGGAATCTGATGAAACAATGGAATGAAACACAACGGCTCGGACTAAGTTGTGTCTTTCCCACTTAAGGACAAAATAGGTTGTGTTCAAGTCAAAATAGGACAGAAAGACACTAAATCCTCTAGAATGACATTGTAAAGATTGGAAATATCTGCCGCATAACCACTGTTATCTGCTCCTGTCACATGGGGCAGAAGTACTTTGCTGACAGAATTGAATGAAGAGTCTAAAGAATTCATAAAAACAACTGAAAGTCACAAAACCAACACTTTTCATAGAAATAGGAAAATAACAAAAAAAACCCCATAGAGAAATATAGTGGAGGGAACATCTAGTCCAATTTAAAAATTGACTATTTGAGTAATCGAGCACTGCCCAGGGGTCACAGCACTGATTTCCGTATACAGAGGTCCATATCCTTTACTTTTTGGCCAAGAGTCAAACTGGTTGCCGTCCATCACCACAAGGGGGAGCTCCGTGAATACAGACGTCACTGGGTTCAATAGGAGTTGTATAAATCCATGTGAGCTCCCCCTAGTGTTGACAACAGGCAGTCAGAATTGTATTACTTCAGGATAGGGCTGTTTGCTGACATTTAGCAGGCGTGTCCTTGAAGATTTATCACTCCATAATCATAGCGATCTTTTTATGGATACGAGGGGAAAACAACCAGGGGACAGCAATTATCTTCTGTGCAGTATGTATGGGTTAAGTCTAGTGTTGATCGAGCACCGTAATGCTCGGGTAGAACACTAGGTGATGCTGGAGTCCTCTACCGAGCACCCGAGCACAATGGAAGTCAATGGGAGAACCAGAGCACTAAACCAGGCACCCCCTGCTCCGAAGAGGGGAGGGCGTCTGGTTCATAGGGAAAGTTGAGAAAATGATGGAAACACCACTGAAATAGTTTGGGAACAGCATGGGGAGGATGTCCGGATGAATCTTGTACTCCAAAGTATTTAGGATGTTCAAACGTTATACAGCAGACGTAGCGCAGGGAATATCGCCGTCACTAACGGCAGAAAAAATTACACTGAATGTCACAAGTATTTAGGATGTTCAAATGTTATACAGCAGACATAGCGCAGGTAATGTCGCCTTGATTAGCAGCAGATAACAATACACCGGATGTCAGGTATTTGGAATACACAAACGTTATACAGCACACGCTGCGCAGGTGGTGTTTAGGTCAGGCAAACTTGCGCAATTTTTGCGTAGCAGCTAAGAAACGTGCGGGGAGGGGACTTGAGGATGCTGACCGAATACCTCTGTAATACCTCTGTAATACCTAAATGGTTCTCTGCTTGTTAGATCAGGTATGTAGGTAACCGGGCAGCAAGTGTTCAGCTTTCCTGCAGCGCCACCTCAGGAGACATTAGGTATTGCACAGTGACCATTTAATATGTCCTCCTGAGTGAGACATGGTCATTTGTCAAGAAATGAGGATCTTCACAGTATAAGAAAACAGGCACATTAACCCCTTTCAGTGGTGGCCTTGGGCTGCTGCCTTGATTTTTGGACGACTCCCCGGCCAGTGGGAGCCATTCCATTATTAACAATACATTGGGAAACGGCTGTTTTTGCAATCTTCTATACAGTACAAAATATCAGAGACACACGCTCTACAAAACCATGGTGGTGATTGGTTCAGTCTATGGAGGAGGTTGGCGGTCGGCCAGCTTCTGACTTCTAAAACTTTTATTCTCCAGCGTTCACGCATCTGCACAGACGGGAACAGCCGATTGACCGTCATCTGCTTGGTTTTGTTTTTTGTCAGGTTTTCGTGTGGGCAAACTGAAAGAAAATGCCGCCGCCGCCGCTTCAATGTCATCCTCCCCCCTGCCTCCGCACATGGCGGCAAGCTCGACGAGGCCGTTTACAAAGCAATGTTCTCAATTAGGAGAGCGATTACCATTAGCACCGAGCGCTATTCGTATATTAAATAACCTGGAAGAGAATTAATGAAATAATCGTTCCATTAATGAATGACATAATTGTTCTGCGCTTGAATGCCGGCCCGCAGAGAGAGCTCGCACATTGACCTGTCCTTGTACCCGGGAACATTTTCCAATATGCGGACAATATACCTCGTAACTATAACGAGAGGACTCGTGCGTGACACCGGGGCTCTAGAGACGGCGAGGACTCGTTGCTTTCCTGGCTCAGGTGGAGCTGGCAAAGTGCTGGACTTGACTCAATAGACGCACAGCAGATGTTCACTCTGGCACCAGATATCTGAAATGATTGTGGGTCGGGACGAAAAGTACAAATCCAGCAAGAAGTGCCCAGAAATAATAGAGCTGAGCGGGCATAAATGGAGGGTTTTATTGGTGCGCACAGGACAGCCTGGCAGCTGTTTGACTTGGGACACATGAATGGCCATGGACACCGTCCAGAACACAACTATTTGTTACCTCCTTTATGCGGCACTTGCTAAATGAAAAGCATCGAACTGCTGCAGAACCTCTTGACAGACATCACATCTAAGCTTCCGTAAAGACCTTAGAATAAGACGCAGTGGGTGAAATATTATAGGGCCCTGCTTATTAAATATAATTGAAATATTGTTTGTAAGAGGAGGATAAGAACGTTTAGCCGGAGGGAGGTCGGGGGGGGGGGGGGGGTTCTGTGTGACATCATCAGGTAGTAAGAAGAAATATCCATCCCATACCCATCTATCTAATATCCATCTGTCTGACTGTCTCACGTATCTATTTATCTAACAACTCTCTCATATTTATCCATTTATATCTATCTCATATCCATCCAGGGCCATACTGCCCACCTAGCAATTCTAGCAATTGCCACATTGGCCCATGCCGGAGTGGGATGACGCTAGGCCAAGAGATCTGGGGCATGGGCCCCAGAAGTATTGTTCAGGGCCACGAAAGTAGTGGCTGTCATAGATACAACTTTATCACTATCCACATAGGCCACGAGTAACTAGGCCTGAAACCTATGAGGCAGCACAGGAGGTTGCAAAGAAATGACATCATTGCAACCATCTGAGACGAATCTCAAGTGGTCGCAACGACGCCATTGTGCTGCGAGGGTATTCTGGGAGAGAATTATTACTAGAAGTAGGACTTTTGCGAGGACTTTGGTACAGTATTTGGGGAGCACATGGGCACATTAGGGAGTACAGTGGGCACACTATTGGGGTTAGCAGCAGAATGACAATGCTGGGGCTCCAGGAAGGGAGGATGATGGAAAAGTGAGGAATCTAAGATATCTTTGTGGCACAGATGAGACGTGGCTGAAAGATGTCATCGTGGTGGTCTGCCCCAATGGAGAAGATGAGGAAAGAGAATGTCTACATCACAGGAGACATCAATGGGTGTAATATGTATGTTGTGCTGTATTCTCCTGTATGTTTGGTAGTGCTGAATGTAATGTCCATCCAAATACGCCAGTAGCAATGGGGTAAAAGGGGAGCACAAACACATTTCACATTCACTACACAACAAGTGGGCCTGTCTGTTTTTAAAGGGCTGAATTTCAGTCCCAGTCCAGCCCTGAATCCATCCCAGTACAAAACACATGAAAGACCATAACTCACACCGGCTTCTGTTTGCCACAAGCACTAAAAAAATCATAAAATGAACAAATGTGCATTTAAAACTTTATAACTAAAATTATTAATGAAACATCTAAACCTCCCGACTTCTTTCACCTTTATGTTCTACCTTGATTTTATCTGTCTACTGACGGGGCCGTACATTTTAGATGAGTGCATGACAATATGATAATGTAGAGCGATCCCCTGTGCACCCCCTGGCATCTCTTCTCAACTGAGCGTCAAGCAACCAATGGCCAAACTGGTCACTTCTGCCCTGTGCAAAATATCAGCCCTTTTCATTAGATCCTGGGAGGGTAAGAAGATGGGCCAATGCTGATGGTTTTTTTGACAGAGCTCTTAGGGGGAGTGGTAGTTATGCCTGCCAAACCCCACCCACTTCCTGAGCCCCTGTCCACTTCCTTGGCCCCCATCCACTTCCTGGGCCCCACCAGCTTGACCCTATGGTAAGTAGTAAAAGCTAAACTAAACTATCCTAGGAAACTTTTCTCCGACTGTGCGAGCGTCTTCTGTCTCCATCTGCAATCTATTTCATTACACCGTCATACATCATTTACATGGAGGACATTATACCGGAGCTAGAAGAACGCCGACAGAAGGTAAAATATAGCAATATTCAATTTAGCAGATGTGGAACTTCTGTCGTTCAACGGTAAATCATGGAGAAACATAGAAACACAACATAAATGCATGTCTACGCCTTGGCTCTGAGCGCTGATAGACAGATGGACCCGAGCCATTTGGACCAAGTTGGTAGTCACCAGAGGCTCTCAGATTCTGTGCATCGAGCTAATAATTCACTTTCTTCAGGCACTTTAAGAATTGTGTTTAGATGATGTTCTTGTCGTTTGCATTTGCATCGCTGCCAAAACCGCAGCACTGTGCGCAGAAATGATCCGCTAAAGGCGCAAGATGACAACGCAGACTGATCCCCATCGCTGAGACGGACTTTTCTTCTCGGGGCTTGCTGGGATAGCGCCCCCCAGATGCAAACAGCTGCGACTTCTGACACCAGGAGGACGCTCGGCAATAACAAGGAGGCAGCCGTCACCCTGGGGCGACCGAGATAAACGGTTATTGGAGGAAAATGGAACGGATTAAATGTTCACACACACTCCAACCAGCCGGCCTGAAGAAGGAATGCTGGGATACATAAAGCGGCTTTATTGTGTTGTACTTGTAGTTCTTCTTTATCTTCCTGCAGGACCTTATCTGACTGGTACCAGGGGGCACATGTGCCGTCCAGTCCTCGGTGCATCCCCATCTTGCTGCAATATTTCCATATTTCCTCGTCTAGACAATTGCCATGTACCTGGGATCTGACTATACCCATAATGCAACCAGACCGACACGTCACGCCAAGAGGCGTGGACATGGTAAGTACGATAATCTGAAGATGCCTTGGATAGCTTTACACTACATTATCTACTACTTTATCTTCATATTACTACTAAATGTACACTAAATAGGCGAATAATGCCGCCATTTATATTGCAAAATCAGTATTAACCCATGGAGGGTCTCAATCACTGAACACCGGCAGACAATAATTAGCCGTGTTTCCTCTCTTCAGCTCTTCACTGTGTCCCGGTCATTCTATCTGTAATATTCTCCCATCGCTGTAACGACCTTTCCCGCAGCCTCGTCGGTAATTACGTAGTTATCATCTTAATTACCTTGTGTGTCTGTATTAATTGTTGTACGTTCTGTTTGACCAAAGGGTTCAGAAACTGTAGGCCCAAATGCTGTGTTTACTGTGCACGCTGAAGGAAAAGAAGAGATAAATCCTGACATGGAACCGAATGCACCGCTGTGTGAGGGTCCCTATGTTATACTGGAAGTCCTGGCCACCGACCACTTGGACAACTGGGTTGAAAGGCAATTTTGCAACAGTCTTCATGCCTCCTGGGAATGAGCAGTTTTCTATATCCGGGGCCCTTGTTCTGGTTCTGGAGCACTCTCCATTACCCCTCTGTTCTGGGCTCCTATCAGTCAGGTAATGGAGCAGATGGGGATGGCGCAAGGTCTAACAGTTGCTGCTGAGACCTCTAGTATAAGGCCGGCATTGCTCCTCAGCTGCTGCTCCAAAATCTGTCTGGTTCCATCTCTCTACGACGTGCAGCCGTCTACTCTACAGAGACACTGGTGCTGGTCCTATAATGACACTAGTTGTTCCCAAAACTGCAAAACTGGACTTGACCTAAGGCAATCACCATTCCTCAGATACCCCCAGGACTGACAGTAGGACAGAACTCGATAACAACCAGTCGGTAAGAAGGAAAATAATATGAAGCATGAATTGACACTGGCAGGAAACAAATCCACAGAAATAAACTCACTGACAGAAGACAAGGCCTGAATGATGATACCAGTCAGGTAATGGAGCAGATGGGAGATGGGGACGGCATATAGACATACGGATCCTGACCAGCAATATAAACCCAATAACACGGCCGTACACAAAGCGAAAGCCAAACTCAGCAGACAGACGATAAGCAACTAATACCAAACCTCAATGCTGGACTGAAGGACTACAGATCTACAGACCATATAGATATACTGGAACAGGACACTCAAAACACAAGGACAAAGAACTCCTGCTATACCCAGCAACCAAATGGTGGAAATCATGAGCATTTAAAGGAAGGTTAACCAATCAATACTCCTGCTGAAATGAACCAGGCTGAGCTAGACGATCACCAGACCAGAGATCAGGTGCAAGGCAAGGGGCGAGCGTGAGACAATTGAGAAATCCCTGCTGCTGGTGACTGAATACCGCAGAGGATAGTGCGTGGCCGGGTCACTCCACCATATGTGTCAGACTCCAGGTCTCTGTGCCCCGGCAGCAGGGGCATAGCTAAAGGCTCATGGGCCCTGGTGCAAGAGTTCAACTTGGGCCCCTTATCCCTCTGCTTTGTGTCCAGGGGCAGGGGAGCACATAGCCTTGGTGCTGCCTGAGGCAAAAATTGAAACAGCACCCCCCATGCCAAATTCTTGCCTTAACCCTTTACTTCCAGCCAGAGGTGTAACTTGACCAGCATGCACTTTCTATTATACCGGTGTCTTCTTATTTGGTACAAGGGTCTTTGGCCCCTGCCCGGCAGTGCACCCAACACAAACCTACAGGTTTTGGCAACTGCCCATCTAACGTCTATGAGGACCTCCTGACTATCTGCTGAGATAAGAATCAGGCAGTGGAATCCTTCAGCTCTCAGGCAGATGCATTCGGCAGTAGCTTTCTCCTCTCCTCATTCAGAACACATGGCGGATCGGGGGGTGAGCATCTTCTGATGACAGCCATCTAATGTGTACGGCTAGTGTTTGCCAGTGCTGCTGCATTTCTGAAGAGGAAGGGTCCTGTGCTGGTTCCAGTAGCTCATAGAAACTGGAACAGGCATGTCCCGGGAAGCCATACTCTTCATGTAGCATTACTTGGTTAGGTGAGGGGGGCTTTTGTATACCATAGTAGTTTGTCACAGTTTCCCCTCTATGACTTAAGGGCCCATTACACAGGCTGAGAATTGTATAGATTATGGCTAACGATTGTTCATAGGAACGATCGCTAGCCATGATCTGGCGGTGTAAATATACTGCCGAATGAACAAAACACTTGTTTATCAGGTAATTGGTCCTTTGTACTGCCGGGAAGAGCGATGACATTAGAGATCACTCCTCCCGGTACTCTGGAGGAGATCATGCACTGGTCTCCTCCACCAGAGAGCAGCAGATTGTTGGGAAGGAACGCTGCCTATCCGATAATCTGCAGTAATATCATCCCTTGTATAGGGACCTTTAGTAGTAGTCAGCAGTAGAAAACAGACCCCTTTTTCTCATTTTATACAATCCATTTCTGGAACAGTGGATACTGAGAAGCATAAAGTATCAGCTCCCCTGCTAGGAGAGTAGAAAGCAAACTGATCAATGCTACAATGTATCTCTCATCACACGGAGCCCGGGCGGACTCATACCTTTCATAACACGGCCTGCATTCTGGAGGTTTAGTTTTCCAAAACACATTACTACTGTGCAAACACCAGCAGGGGTTCCTAAAAAGCTGTGAAGCCGCCAATTAAAATATGTGTTACTGTAAATGTGTGATTGTTTCAAAACTCAGGAATCTGCCAGACATTCAGGGACTATTATCTGTGTAAAAGCAGCTGGAAGTCAGCAGAGCAGAGGAGACGGAGGATTAAACACCGGCCATTGTAATTCCACACTTTTCCTATAGATGGCACTTTTGTTATTTGAAAACTGAATGGTTCATTTCAGGGTTTTTTAATTTATTTTTTTTCCTGGTTGCTGTCATGTTTAACAGACACATGAGCAGCTGAATGCTCACTGTTCGGAAACCACTTGGCCATGCATGACTGATCCTTGGAGAAGCTCTAGTAATATATGGGAGTCCATGCTTTTCAATTAATTTTTATTGTAAATCATATAAAGCAGTAATTGTATGTAGAGAAAAGCAGAACAGCAAAGTCTTCCACATGATAGATAACATTGGATAGCAACAGAAAGACAGATCTGACATAGATGAATATTAGAGTCACTGTGTACATACATTACTGATCCTGTACTGATCCTGAGTTACATCCTGTATTATACTCCAGAGCTGCACTCACTATTCTGCTGGTGCAGTCACTGTGTACATACATTACTGATCCTGTACTGATCCTGAGTTACATCCTGTATTATACTCCAGAGCTGCACTCACTATTCTGCTGGTGCAGTCACTGTGTACATACATTACTGATCCTGTACTGATCCTGAGTTAAATCCTGTATTATACTCCAGAGCTGCACTCACTATTCTGCTGGTGCAGTCACTGTGTACATACATTACTTATCCTGTACTGATCCTGAGTTACATCCTGTATTATACTCCAGAGCTGCACTCACTATTCTGCTGGCTGCAGTCACTGTGTACACATATTACTTATCCTGTACTGATCCTGAGTTACATCCTGTATTATACTCCAGAGCTGCACTCCCTATTCTGCTGGTGCAGTCACTGTGTACATACATTACTGATCCTGTACTGATCCTGAGTTACATCCTGTATTATACTCCAGAGCTGCACTCACTATTCTGCTGGTGCAGTCACTGTGTACATACATTACTTATCCTGTACTGATCCTGAGTTACATCCTGTATTATACTCCAGAGCTGCACTCACTATTCTGCTGGTGCAGTCACTGTGTACATACATTACTGATCCTGTACTGATCCCGAGTTACATCCTGTATTATACTCCAGAGCTGCACTCACTATTCTGCTGGTGCAGTCACTGTGTACATACATTACTTATCCTGTACTGATCCTGAGTTACATTCTGTATTATACTCCAGAACTGAATTAATTTGTACTCACATAAAGGACCCTATCTGGGTAAGGTTACATTTCACACTCTGTAAATCTGTGATCATCAGTAGATCTATTACCCAACTTCACCCAGATATTTATTTGCAAAATAAAAAGTAACTTTTATTAAATATGTTAAACCTACTAACATATGAGCTGAACAGACCTTACAAATCCCTGCTGTCTGTGTCCTGATCTGCTCAGATGCTGTATCTGAGGTGAACCTGTGATACTGGGTGTGCCCCTTTTGACACCACCTGGGTTATCAGACTGCCAGTGACCAGTTATCTGCACTGGATCACACTTCTGCATACTCTCCTATTGCCCTATATCATCCTAAATTCTTGAGCTAAGGACACACACAGCAGATTCCTAAAACCTGAAACTTCCCCCTAACATGCTCCACCAGCTAACCTGGCTTCATCAGTGGTTTGGACAGACTTGAGCCAGGATGCTGTTAATGAGGTATAAATAGGAAGTTGTTGATGATTGACAGGCAGGTCAGCCACTCAGGTATCCTGCCTTCATACTGGCACGCCCCCGTGTCCCTCATCCATCAGTGTATTGATATAACGTTACCTATGAGTCTCTATTCCAATAGCCACAGAGGAGACCCTGCTGACGTACTGCACGGCCCAGCAATGAGCGAGGACTTACAAGACACTGGATACCGGCGATGTAAGAGAACCCAAGACCCAGCTGGAAATATGCAAATGCGGCTGGGCAAGAACTTAGATGCCGCAATGCGAGTGCAGTACTTCCTGCGCTTGTCAAGGGACTTAGAAATAATTAAAAAAAATATATATATTTTCTTTTTCTTTTTTTTCATTTCAAAAAATAAAAAAATTAAAAAATGATATGTATGACTCTTCTTCTACATTCCTTATCCTGTACTGATCCTGAGTTACATTCTGTATTATACTCCAGAGCTGTACTCACTATTCTGCTGGTGCAGTCACTGTGTACATACATTACTTATCCTGTACTGATCCTGAGTTACATTCTGTATTATACTCCAGAGCTGCACTCACTATTCTGCTGGTGCAGTCACTGTGTACATACATTACTTATCCTGTACTGATCCTGAGTTACATCCTGTATTATACTCCAGAGCTGCACTCACTATTCTGCTGGTGCAGTCACTGTGTACATACATTACTTATCCTGTACTGATCCTGAGTTACATCCTGTATTATACTCCAGAGCTGCACTCACTATTCTGCTGGTGCAGTCACTGTGTACATACATTACTTATCCTGTACTGATCCTGAGTTACATCCTGTATTATACTCCAGAGCTGCACTCACTATTCTGCTGGTGCAGTCACTGTGTACATACATTACTTATCCTGTACTGATCCTGAGTTACATCCTGTATTATACTCCAGAGCTGCACTCACTATTCTGCTGGTGCAGTCACTGTGTACATACATTACTTATCCTGTACTGATCCTGAGTTACATCCTGTATTATACTCCAGAGCTGCACTCACTATTCTGCTGGTGCAGTCACTGTGTACATACATTACTTATCCTGTACTGATCCTGAGTTACATCCTGTATTATACTCCAGAGCTGCACTCACTATTCTGCTGGTGCAGTCACTGTGTACATACATTACTTATCCTGTACTGATCCTGAGTTACATCCTGTATTATACTCCAGAGCTGCACTCACTATTCTGCTGGTGCAATCACTGTGTACATACATTACTTATCCTGTACTGATCCTGAGTTACATCCTGTATTATACTCCAGAGCTGCACTCACTATTCTGCTGGTGCAGTCACTGTGTACATACATTACTTATCCTGTACTGATCCTGAGTTCCATCCTGCTATTATACTCCAGAGCTGCACTCACTATTCTGCTGGTGCAGTCACTGTGTACATACATTACTTATCCTGTACTGATCCTGAGTTCCATCCTGTATTATACTCCAGAGCTGCACTCACTATTCTGCTGGTGCAGTCACTGTGTACATACATTACTTATCCTGTACTGATCCTGAGTTACATCCTGTATTATACTCCAGAGCTGCACTCACTATTCTGCTGGTGCAGTCACTGTGTACATACATTACTTATCCTGTACTGATCCTGAGTTACATCCTGTATTATACTCCAGAGCTACATTCAGAACTCTTTTGGTTGTTGCAGCAAAGCTCTTCCAGCTTGTTGTCAGCTCCTAAGAGTTCGGCTTAGCTCCTATAATACAAGGTACAGATAGTTTTTTCCTATATCTGGTTACCGTATGTTGCTTTGCTCAGGGAGGAAAACTTCCTGGACTGTAAATCACTGAGTTCACTGTAAGTAGAAACTGAGCCAGCAGGAAACATTGAGCGATTTTTGCTCTGAAGCCTGCAGGATTGTGAATGCAGCTCTGACGTATAATACAGGCTGTAAAGGCTGTGCCTGATATTGCAGGTCATCTGTAGTTGATCTGTAGAACCAGTCACAGTCCACACATATACAAGGCACAGGAAAAAACATGTGAATTGTTTACAGGCGGTAACTGGATGCACGCATCTTACGTATCAGTTATACGGTTTTATTAATTAATAGGCTTCAATCTACTTTAAAGAAAAAAAATCAATATTCACGTAGATGTGGGTGTCTACCGGTAACCGCGCGCCATCTGGAGGTCACATTTATCAGTCCTCCGAACAGCACAGAAAAGAGACGAGACTGTATCGATCACCGGAGAAGATCAAACTGGAAATTCTCTTTTAAGTTTTTCCCGATCTTCTCGGGGGAGGATCAAAATAGCCGTGATGAAAAGTTTCCTTTTTAACCATTTAAGGACCTCCTGCCATGAATGGACGGAAAGTGGTCCTGGTCCTTAAACCTGAGCCAAGATATATTTATGATGCAGGTTTATAAGGGTTGTGCAGTGGTAGGATATTGATGATGGGGGTCCAACTAATGATGGCGTCCTACCCAGTGGGTCCATCTTCTGTTATTTACAGTAATGGCGGCGTCCTACCCAATGGGGCTATCTTCTATTATTTACCGTAATGATGGCGTCCTACCCAATGGGGCTATCTTCTATTATTTACCGTAATGATGGCGTCCTACCCAATGGGGCTATCTTCTATTATTTACCGTAATGATGGCGTTCTACCCAGTGAGGCTATCTTCAATTATTTACCAAAAGGATGGCGTCCTACCCAGTGGGTCCATCTTCTGTTCTTTCCCGTAATGATGGCGTCCTACCCAATTGGGTTATCTTTTGTTATTTCCTGTAATGGCGGCGTCCTACCCAGTGAGGCTATCTTCTATTATTTACTGTAATGATGGCGTCCTACCCAATGAGGCTATCTTCTATTATTTACCATAATGATGGCGTCCTACCCAGTGAGTCCATCTTCTGTTCTTTCCCGTAATGATGGCGTCCTACCCAGTGAGGCTATCTTCTATTATTTACCGTAATGATGGCGTCCTACCCAATGGGGCTATCTTCTATTATTTACCGTAATGGCGGCGTCCTACCCAATGGGGCTATCTTCTATTATTTACTGTAATGGCGGCGTCCTACCCAGTGAGGCTATCTTCCATTATTTCCTGTAATGGCGGCGTCCTACCCAATGAGGCTATCTTCTATTATTTACCGTAATGATGGCGTCCTACCCAGTGAGGCTATCTTCCATTATTTACTGTAATGATGGCGTCCTACCCAATGGGGCTATCTTCTATTATTTACCGTAATGATGGCGTCCTACCCAGTGGGTCCATCTTCTATTATTACCGTAATGGCGGCGTCCTACCCAATGGGGCTATCTTCTATTATTTACCGTAATGATGGCGTCCTACCCAATGGGGCTATCTTCTATTATTTACCGTAATGATGGCGTCCTACCCAGTGAGGCTATCTTCTGTTATTTCCCGTAATGATGGCGTCCTACCCAGTGAGGCTATCTTCCATTATTTACTGTAATGATGGCGTCCTACCCAATGAGGCTATCTTCTATTATTTACCATAATGATGGCGTCCTACCCAGTGAGTCCATCTTCTGTTCTTTCCCGTAATGATGGTGTCCTACCCAGTGAGGCTATCTTCTATTATTTACCGTAATGGCGGCGTCCTACCCAGTGAGGCTATCTTCTATTATTTACTGTAATGATGGCGTCCTACCCAATGGGGCTATCTTCTATTATTTACCGTAATGATGGCGTCCTACCCAATGGGGCTATCTTCTATTATTTACCGTAATGATGGCGTCCTACCCAATGGAGCCATCTTCTATTATTTACCGTAATGATGGCGTCCTACCCAATGGGGCTATCTTCTATTATTTACCGTAATGATGGCGTCCTACCCAATGGAGCCATCTTCTATTATTTACCGTAATGATGGCGTCCTACCCAGTGAGGCTATCTTCTGTTATTTCCCATAATGATGGCGTCCTACCCAGTGGTGCTATCTTTTGTTATTTTCTCCCTATCTTGCTCTTCAAAGCCTCTACGATCGGTCCCCACAGCTTAGTGGGGGTAGTCTGGATACTTCCCGTCTCATCGGAGGCCCAGGCCGCTGCTCTGTGCCTCTTCTTGTCTTACACCGAGGCTCTGTTTGCTCGGATTGGCTGCTGTGTATTAGCGCTAGCCCACCCCCAGAACAATAACGCATTTCCATTACCACGAGGACAGAATTATAACAAAATACCAGAGTATCAGGTAACTTTCTCTGCGGTTTTCCAATTCGCTCCCTCCGTTCAGTCTTACCGCCCTATGGCACATCGCCGCCCGCTCCACAAACAGAATCAGTGAGTGATCTCGTATTTATATTGTAATTGGCAGGATGTAAATGGCAATAAGACACTAATACGTCTGACCTTTTCAGATTTCCTAGCTAGCTTGGCTGACGCCTCGTGGATGTAATTATCTCCTTTAAGTGTTATTACCGTCTCTACGTCTTGTTTGCCGTCTCTTCAAATCTGCGTCGCCCTGGATGAAGATGTCCATCCGATTCCCAAATCGAATATGACATGGAAATGGGAGAAATAATCAGATGCGGAAAGAAAAAAAAGAATAAAATAAGTTGTCAGCTGCTCTATTACAACGGAGGCAACCTTGCCGGCGACCATGGATTTTACAATTAAAATGCTTAAAATAGTTTCATTATTATGCGCGCGGTTGATGAGAGGAACGGCCTAGACGGGGTTTAGCGGGCAGAGACTAGTTGGTTTGTAGTCTGTTGTCATGGCGACACATAGTGTAGATCTGCATAGAAGCTGCATACATAAATTATGAGATTATATGAAAAGACGCTAGGCCAGGCCTTCACAGGGTTGTCCAGGATTTTTGATATTATTCACCCATCCTCAGGATAAGCCATCAATGTTAGCTCAGTGGGAGCTGACTCCCCGCGCCCCTGGCGGTCAGCAGTGTAGTGAATGGAACTGGTAACAGCAGCACAGCTCCCACTGATGTGAATGGGAGCAGCATGGCAATTACCAGCTGTATGTCCTAATGGGTGGAAATGTGTAAGGTCCCTTGCAGATGAGCGTGTGTCCGCAACGCAGCTCCGCAACTTTTTTGTCATAAGAGTATTTCTTTTCGGACAACCCCTTTAAAAGTCGCACAAAGCTCGACCGACTTTGCCAAACCGAAAAATTGTTGAATTTCCGGAAGTCAAGCACAAAATGCTCATTGACCTGTGTGTGCCCTGTAGGCCGGAGAACGCTGGAACGGGGCGACTGAAGCAAGATAATTAGTGGAAGCACTAGAGGCTTAATTGACCTGAAAATTGCGCGGCTCTCCTCTAAGTGACTGCTCGTAAAATACTTTGTTGTACAGTCGGCGGGAGAACATAAGCGATGCCGGCTCGGTGGGATTGGCGTTTTTTGGTTAATGGATTTTGATGTTCACATGGTACGGCTCCTTCCGGGTCCCTCTGGACTCAATAAGAAAGATGTGCGATGGACGGACACTAACTCTGCTTTCAGGTATTTAACCAAGGACAGAGAAGGATGTGAGAAGCCGCCCTGGGATTTCGATTCTTTCCCTTCGTCCGCCGGTTTTCTTTATGTTACTTGTGAAGACTTGTGAAAACGAGTTTATTTAACCCGCCCCGGGCGCTCTGACGGCGGAGCTAAGAATTTGCTTGGCAAACAGAGTAAGACTTTGTCGTTGCGTTGCCTAAAAAGATTCACCATTGCTGAGTAAAAAACAATGAAGAAGAGCAAACACAGAGGGAAAGGCTAAGGACACATATTTAATACTCCAAATGCATCTAAAGTAAAAAAAATGAGGCAAATTTACAAATAGTCTTGATTAAAATCGGCCTGTCCTTTTGTGTATACAGCTCCTATGCAGACCTGATCAGCATCTATGTGTTGCCATGGTTACAGAGAACAATCTCTCTAATCCCGTTCTCTTTTCCATTGGTCTACTATGTCTTGCTAATGTAACAAATATAAGAATGCAGGTAGTAAAGGGATAGAAGAGAGCATGACTGCAGGATCAGACCACACAGTGTTTGTAGTCTGTTACCATGGAGACACATTAGCATGAATAGGATCAGTACAAGGAAACCAGTAGGAAATTCTTAAAGGGGTTCTCTGGGAATTAAGGAAATGAAAATACCTAAATATTACTTTATTATAAATATATTCCCAAATATCTTCCTTTGGTAATTATGGCTCGTTTTGTCTGGGGGGCAATGATTAGGAGAAATAAAATGGCCGCCGTCCTATTAGTCCACAGAAAACACGTCCTAATCACACAGGAGGACAAGTTACCTCACAACACTGGATAGATCATCACTATCTGATCGGCGGGGGTCCGACACCCGGGACCCCTGCTGGTCAGCTGTTTGAGAAGGCTGCAGAAGCGCCGTGGCCTTCTCTCTGTGTTTACCGCAGGCCTAGTGACGTCACGACTAGTATCACTGGCCTGGGCGGGGCTAAACTCTGTTCACATGAATGGAGCTTAGCCCCGCCCAGGCCAGTGATACTAGTTCGTGACGTCACTGGGCCTAAGGAAAACACAGAGAAGGCCGCGGCGCTCCTGCAGCGCCACTGCCTTCTCAAACAGCTGATCAGGAGGGGTCCTAGGTGTCGGACCCCCCCCGATCAGATGCTGATGATCTATCCAGAGGATAGATCATCAGTTTTAAACAACTTCAGAACCCCTTTAAGGGGAAATACATCTAAAATGTATCTCATATGGTATAGACATGCCTGAAGATGAAGTTCCTTTCCTGTTCAGTGGTCAGAACATGCTGGTTGGCGTCTACAGCTAAGACCAAGGGACTTCATGGAGAACTTGCAAGATATTTTTTTTACTATCGTATTACTTACAGATGTTTTTGCAGGCAGTGACGCATATGTTTTTTTTATTATCTATTTTGATTTTGGGGAAAGGGGGGTTGATTACAATTTTAATATTTTTACAATTTTTTTATATTTTTTTTTACAGTTTCCATAGGGCACTTGAACAATCATTAGTTTGCTCCTCTCATAAGCCACATATTTTCACCCTTTGCGTTACTCTGTGCTGGCTTTTGTGTCTCCATGGTAACAGACAACAAACTAGCTCTGTGGTTGTCAGACGCTGCACCCATTCCCCCTCCATCTACCAGTTACTGGCTACATTTAGTAGATTGGCAGGAGGTAGGTGACAGATGGAAGAGAGCGTGGCTGCTAGATCAGACTTCATATTGTTTGCTTGTTACCATGGAGATACATAGACCTTCATAAGAGCTTTGTACGCAAAATGGTAGGAAATTTTTACTTAGGACTATAGGTGAATTTGCATCATTTTTTTCATTTTAAACGCATTGGAGCAATTTGAAAAATTGGTGCTAAGGTGGACGTTGCTTTTATCTCTGTTCTTTACGTATTTTTCTACTTTTTGTCTATTTTTAATTCTGTATGTTCAGTGCAGATTCCACAACAACTGAGCTATGACTAAACTCGCCCTGTTCACATGGATGCATTTTTGCACTGAAAATTTAGGCCCCGAACATGTTTTAAAAAAATGCTAATTTCTCCAAACTTTTTTAGTGCAGTTTTACATTTGCGAAACATTTTTGGTACTTTTTTTGTAAGGATTTTGATGTTTTTTTAGGCCTTCAATTGGTTTCAATGGGAATTTCCAAGCGGAATTTGTGACAAGAATGAACATGTTGCTTTTTCCATGGCGCTACAATCAAATGAAACCTCATTGTGCAGATTTGCACTTGGTCAGTCTGCAGTGGAATAGAGTAGCTGGCGAATGAATGTGATTTAATCTCGGGGAAGCTTTTTTTTTTTTTTTTGTAGTCTGCAACATATCAGTACATGGCCCAGATTTGTTGCAGATTTTCCCTATGGATTTCAAAGAGTCAAAATGGGCAATAAATATGCAACAAAACATATTGTATATTTTACTGTAAATTACCCAAAAATCCTCTGCAAAATCCACAATTATGCAGCAAATCCACAGCAAACCCACTCCAAGGTCTGCATGATTTCTTGCAAATTCCCATGCAGATTTTGGATGCCTCTAGGGGGAGCTCAGTGCAAAGAGCTTTTAACAGCGTCCATTGCAGTCACTATGTAAATTCCTGTGCACTGAGCTCCCCCTAGTGGTGGCTGCAGGAGGTCAGTTTTATAAGATACCACTTGAGGGGAAGATATTTATGCCAGTTGTGTTGTGTAAATGTATTAATAAATATGGAAATTAATGGCTGAGCCCGACGGTGATTTTGTTTTTTAAATTGCATATTTTTGAATGTTAAATTTTGTCTGTTTAATAAAATAAATCATAAAGTCATCAGAATTCCGGGACGTTGAGCTTTGCATTCCACGTTGTTTGGGGGTGTTTGATGCATTTTCATCCTTCAGATATGACTAAGGATGGTTCCAATGGAAGGACAGCAAGCAGAGATGTTGAAAGCCTTGAGAATTGGCTCCACGACTTATGACTTCTCCAGATTTCAATGTTATCTTATTTTCATTGCCTCTGGATCCTTGTTCCCTCAGTTGATGTGATTTCTCGCGCATTGTATTAGGGCGCATTAACGCTAGACTGCGGCTTCAGGCCTCTCCCTATGGCTCTCACAAGCCGGCCATTATCCCAGATACTTTTCTTCTATCCGGGATCATAAGGACAATGTTTTACTGTTCATTACTCCGTTCCAATCTTCGCCTCGGATGAAATACGCCGTTTTGTGTTGAACCCCAGGACGTCGGGGCTGAGTGCAAGCCTTGCTTTAGTAGCTTACTATTAGCGGAGTCCTGCTGCTCGGTTCGATTGTAAAATGGCTAATAGGATATTGACTACATTCATACAAGATGTTTATGGAAGGTGAGGATTCATTTGATTTCTGTGTAGCCGCACAGTAAAAGCCTCGCCGCAGAATGAAGCTTTCATTACGTTCCTATTTACTAAACAGGGTTAAGGCAGAAAATAGAAACCTGGGGCTGTAACTGGTTTCTTCGAGACTCGAGGCAACTGACGGAGCTGACACTTGCAGATAAAAGCCCTCTGTGGTCTGTGATATCACTCTTACCTCTCCAGACGTGGGAGGAATGGCGTATCTAGCGCATTTTATGCCTTTGATATGCTCAACTATGGCCTATAGTGCATGTGACCACCCTTTCAGTGGCGAGCACCCGCTGGTGAGGGTCAGGGCTCTGCCACAATAAGCCTCCATGTTACTCACCTACTGTGATGGTTTTGTGGAGGGTCAATTTGGAAACAGAAGATATGTGATACTCTCTATTCGGGCTGGTGTACTGGTGCTACTCCCTCTGCCCCAGATGTTCCTAGCCGCGTGTGATGACTACTCTGGGGATTAGGAGTCTGACTGGACAAGTTCATACCCCCTTGTGGTGTCAGTCAGAAAACATGGGAAGACTCCTGGGATCTGATTGTTTATAAATATGTGGCCGACGTTCTGAGGTCTCCTGGACTCTGGATTTTCTTGTTTTTCACTTTCTTACAATTTTTTATTAATTTTTCCCTCCCCCTTAATATTTCCCTCTCTCCTTCTTTCTCTCTTTTCTTCTTTCTATTTCCCTTTCTATCTTCCTCTCTCTTTTCACCACTCTCTCTCACTTTTGTGCCCTCTCCCCATCTCTCAGTTTCTTTCTCATGCTCTCCCTGTTTCTTTTCATCTCCCTTTTCTTCTCTTCCTCACCCTCTCTCCCCCTTCTACCTCTTTCCCTTTTCTCCTCTCTCTTCCTCACCCTATCTCCCTTTCTACCTCTCTCTTTTCTTCTCTCTCTTCCTCACCCTATCTCCCTTTCTACCTCTCTCTTTTCTTCTCTCTTCCTCACCCTATCTCCCTTTCTACCTCTCTCTTCTTCTCTCTCTTCCTCACCCTATCTCCCTTTCTACCTCTCTCTTTCTTCTCTCTCTTCCTCACCCTATCTCCCTTTTCTACCTCTCTCTTTTCTTCTCTCTCTTTTCTCACCCTATCTCCCTTTCTACCTCTCACTTTTCTTCTCTCTCTTCCTCACCCTCTCTCTCCCTTTCTACCTCTCTCCTTTTCTTCTCTCTTCCTCCTCCTCTCTCCCCCTATCTTTCTCCCTCTCTCCCTTTTCTTCTCTCTCTTCCTCCCCCTCTCTCCTTTTCTACCTCTCTTACTCACTCTTTTCTTCTCTCTTCCTTACCCTCTCTCTCCCTTTCTACCTCTCTTACTCACTCTTTTCTTCTCTCTTCCTTACCCTCTCTCTCCCTTTCTACCTCTCTCCCTTTCTTCTCTCTCAGTCCTCACCATGTCTTCCCGTTTCTACCTCTCTCCCTTTCTTCTCTCTCTTCCTCACCCTCT